>JBBPKN010000270.1:0-50683 GCA_038089275.1 Pulveroboletus cf. rosaemariae
CTTTTCATCCTCAAACAGATGGCCAAACAAAAAGGATAAACCACAAGTTAGAACAATACTTGCGTACCTTTGTGGCAAAGAAACAAGAAACTTGGGCAGATTGGATAAAGATAGCAGAGTTTTTGCATAACAATGCATTTTCTACAGCAATAGAATCAACTCCTTTTTCCATCACCAAGAAGTTTTCCCCACATCTGGGTTTTGAGGCTGACAAGGTCTCTCATGGATTTGCAAAAGAATTCCAACAAACAAATGTTCACATCCAAGAATCATTGGAGAAAGCCAAAGAAAAGATGATTTACATAGCTGAATCAAAACGATCAGAGGCACCTCAATACCAGATTGGTCAAAAAGTCTGGTTATCAACAGAACACCTATCCCTTCCCTACCCATCCAAAAAATTATCACAGAAATGGATAGGTCCTTACTCCATCATTGACATTCTTCCCAATGCAGTAAAACTGCACTTACCAGTTAATATATGCATTTATCCAGTAGTCAACATTTCTTAAGTCAAACCCTATCATGATCCCCTTCCTCAGCAACCAGTCATTTATCCTGATTCTATCACTATAACAGAGGAAGGACATGAAGAATGGGAGGTGGAATACATGGTTGACTTAAGACTAAAAAAGGAAAAACTGGAATATCTGATACACTGGAAAGGATATGACACTTTTGATCGAACTTGGGAACCAGTGGATTATCTCCAACATGCTTCTCAAGCAACATTATCTTTTCATCTTTGCAATCCATTAGCCCCTAGGAAACTTCGCAGTCTGTTGCTAAAAGATTTTCATTCCTGTTTCAAACCATATACCAATTTGACCACATCTGTCCCACTAGCCCTGTCTCATCTGGAATTTGAGACCTAAAGACAAGGTAGTGTTATAATGCACTTTTTCATTTTTACTCTTTTTGGACTTATCTTCTCACCATTGCAACTCTTCACATTGTCACGTCACATGACCTATTTCACATCTTCACCTTTTCACATCTTCACATGTCACAGATCTAGAACAATCTAGACTCTGATGTCATACCTCACGTTTAACACATGTATTTCTAGGTCCCCACTCTTTTATTGCTATTGGTTGGATTACTATACATTACTTTAGGGCCAGTACCATTTACATGGTCTGTGCACATACTGTAGCAATATATAAGGAGGTTGGCTCAAGCCTGGGTTTTTTCCAGTCTTGTACACTTGAACCTTCAGTTCTAGTTCCTTGGCTCTTACTCTTTTCTCACTATATTGCCTAGTTCAGTGCCACTAGCTCAAAAGCACTACCCAGGACTCAGGACTAGAAAAGCACACACCAAGGTTAGGTGTTAGATTTAGATTAACACATTGAAGTTGTGTTTCACCTAGTTCCTGGCCACTAGCACGAAAGCCAGTTAGCAAGATAGGAAGGCACTTCTTAAGGGTTAGAGTTAGAAAGGTCAATGCATCAGTAGTTGTATTTCACCACCATTTATTGAAGAATGCAGGAGATTCACTTCTGATAGGTGTTAGTGTCAGGAGAAGAGATAAGAAGGTCATCCATATAGATAATGAGCTATTCTTTGGTGATCATATCTCAGAAGAAGTCATTCATGAATCACTGAAACATGGTGAATGAGTTATTCAAATCAAAAAACATCACTGTTGGTTTAAAAAGCCCCTTATGGGTGATGAAGGCAGTTTTCCATTGATGTCTGTCATAAATATGGACATTGTTGTAACCCTATCTGACATTAAACTTAGTGAAAATTTTTGTATTATAAAGCTTGTCTATAAGGTCAGAAACAAGAGGCAAGGGGTAGGTGTCTTGAATGATATGTTCATTCAGATATTTATAATCTTGACATGGGTGGAGTTTACCATCCTTTTTCTTCACAAAGAAGAAAGATGAAGCTTGGGGGGAGTTGAAAGAACAAATTTTTCCAGTGCAGAGGTTTTCTTCAAGGAAATCTTCTGTGACCTGTCACTCTGGTAAAAATAAGTGGTAAACCTTATCTATCTTCAGGACAAACATGTCCTTTAGATTGATCTCATGATCATAAGGGTATGAGGGCAGAAGATAGTCAAGGGTTTTTGAAGTGTCAGAGAAGACAGAGAAGAACTGAGAATATTTGAGGGAAAGAATTGTTTTGGGTTTGGCCTGATTATTATGAACTCACTTTACTTACACCGCTTTTAGCCCCTATTTTCTTATCTTATCTTATTTGGATTACCTTTAGTTTGGCCAGCATCTTTTACCTCATGTTGGCCTCATGGCCTGGTCCATGCATAGGTACTTAGTAATATATAAGGGCAAAGGCTTAAACTGGGTTCCCCAGTCTAAAGCACTTGTTCACTTGTTGCTATCATCCTTTCTTTCAGTCTGATCTGCTTGTGGGCACCCCTTAAGGCTTTGACTTTGGAATTAGGGTTGGATCACTTAACATTGATAGCCAGCTTGGTAGATGTGGTAAGCCTGGCTATGATAATCTCAGGAAGATATGATGAGTAGTGATTAAGAATCCTGCTGGTGTGGTGGTCATAGAACAAATCACTAATAGATTGCTCTGGGGTAACATAGTTTAAGTAGCAGACCAGGAGTTCATTGTGGATAATGATGATATCATCAGGAGCCCATCAAACTGAGATTTGTGAATGGAGTTGACATAATAGGTGGTTGCATCCAAGATGGTAGAATCTGGAATGGTAAGCATGTTGGCCATCCAGTCAATAGTGGGGTTTGTGGCCTGAAGCCATGGGAGTTCAAGGATAATGTTCTCCTTTCCACATGCAATAATATGACAGGAGACCAGAAGGACTAATTGTTTAAGATGGAGGAGAAGGTTGCAAGTTCTAGTGATTTTGCCCTTCTTGTTTTTGGAGTGATCTACATTTCAGATAATGATAAGTTCTGAGAGTTTTGTGGTGGGAAGTTGGTGCTTCTTGACAAAGTTCCAATTGACACAGTTGATCTGTGCTCTGCTATCAATGAGAGCACAGATAGCTATGACTTTTTTAGTGCATGATATAGGGGAAACTTGTACTGAAAGACACATGGATTTCTTTGAAGCTAATACAAGTATAGGTGTACAAGGGAGGGAGGGAGTACCTTGTGTAGGGGAGATACTCCATTCTAAAAACCTAAACCACCAACCTTCTTCTCTAGCTTTCCTTTTTGCAATTCTACTCTCACTACCCCATTATCTAGTTCATTGTCACTAACCTCCTTAATCTTCATTGTTGGTTAATCAGCAGAAACTGTCTTGACATGAGGAGTGTCCTTGGCAGGGGTGGTTGTTGTAATAGAAGAAGAAGTGGAAAAGATGGTACAGGTGGTTGTGGAATGGCCAGGTTTCTGGCATCTGAAGCAAAGTTTATTCTTGATACAGTATGCTTGTACCACATCAGTGAGTCAGCTACATTTCATAGCATCTATGTCCATCACATTCAGATTTTTCTCCAGTTTAGATGATGTGGTTGAAGTGATGGTGGTTGAAGTAAATATGTGAGGATTCTTTTGTCATTGTTCCATAAAGTGGGTGCACTCCATGGTTCTGTGGAAGTGAGTGGCTTTAGAGTACCACTTGGTGATAGTTGTGAAGATTGTATCTAGGTTATGAATATGATAAGCAAGGTAGGGAGTAAGCCCTGTTTTATAGTAGCTGATAAGAATATTGTGATCAGAAATCTTAGCAGTGACTATGTGATTTTGGAACTCAGTGGTGTACTCAGCTAAGGAAGGGGTTCACTCTTCCTTTTTTCCTTGCTTCATCTGTGTGTTTGCCAACCAATGAATGGCTGCATTTATAGTATTCTGTTGCTAGAAGGCTTTTAGGAACATGAAGGTAAAATGGGAAAACTTTTCCATGGTAATGGTGGTACCTGAAATGCATTGGTTTTGGTATATGGCAGCCCATGATTGGGCAGGGCCCTTGGTCATAAATGAAAGGGCATAAGTAATCTTCTTCTCATTAAAGTTATAGACCACACTGTTAACAAAGAGGTAGAACTGAACTGTGTTCAGCCAAGTCTTAGCCTTAGATCTGTCACCATTGAAGTGTTCAGGGGCACTGGGGCAAAGTTCCATGAGCTTGGTAGAGGAAGAGGATAATTCTAACATGGTGGATACAACAGGTATGGATTTAGAAAGTGTGTATGTGTTATAAATGACAAGTTTGCAATTACAAGAGTCATGTGATCAAGCATGTGATCATGAGAATCCTATGCCAAACAAAAACAAACCCTAGAATATGATTAAGCAGATATTCAGAGTTCCTTCATCTAGATTTGGGTTATGCTTATGATTGGATCCAGCATCTCAAATAATAATATCTTCCAATCCAATCTCTAATAAATCTGATCTTGATCCAGATGAGGATCAAGATAAAATTGTGGCAGAGATCCAAATGGAATCTTCTCAGCCTCATGGCTGAGGGTATGATTTAATCTCTACTTACCCAAACCCTGACACTTCTATTCTATATAGCCTTTTCATATATATCCATTTTGCATGATCCATTGGTCATACTCTCAGTTAGCACACCCTATGCCCACTTACTATATTTAGTGTTATCCTATGCTCCAAGGATGGTCCATGCTTATCTAGGATAGATATATAAGAACAGTGAGATACAGTACAAGACCCCCAGCCTTAACCACTTGTTAATCTTGTTAATCTTGTTATGATACCATCTATTCCTAGATAGCTCTTTCCAATCAAGGGTTGTCTCTGGTTACTAGTGTAATGGCTTCTCAGGCCTTGCTACCCTGAGTCCACTTCACCTTTTCTTTATTTAATCCAAATTTGACACCAAAACTGATGTACTCTCTCAAGGCAGACCATTTAGGGTTAGGATGAGTCATACAACATCTGATACCATAACAGAATGCAGGTTGGCATCAGATGAAAGTGGAAGAGGGTGGAGTTGGAATACAAGGGATCTGTAGAGAAAATGAAAGTTTGTGTGCAAGATTATAATTTTCAGTGGCTTCTTCCTTGGAGGGAATAAGGATATCTGTGAGCATGTCTTCAGATGTAGAAGGGCATTCTGGTGAAAAGGGGTTCTTGGGTTTCAAAGTGAACTTGAGGGGGTCTGAGGTTGAGGCTCTGGATTCTCCTCAGAGAGAGTCAAACAGTAAAGATTGCTTAAGAGGAATAGTGAGGAGCAGTTTGCAGCAAAGGCAGCCACAAGTAGAAGATGCTACTTCTTTTGTTATGCTAGGCCTAGATAGGGACTAGAGTAGACCTTGCTGGCAAGGACAAGTAAAGGCTCTACCAAGAATAAGCCTTAAGAACAAGTGAATAGGCAACAAACACAGAATTGTGCCTTGAAGGATCAGTGACAGATGTGGGGCTCTGCTGCAAGTTGGATGCTAGAATGACTGGGGCTTTAGACTGGAGACTGCCAGGGCAGAACAAAGATGGATTCCAAGTACTAGGTACAAGAACAAGAAGTATGCAAGAGATTACAAGGTAGAAGTAGCATAAAGAGGAAAGAGACTAAAAGTACACTACTTTATAGTACAATGAATAAGATTGGAGCAGAGATAATTGAGTAATCATGCTGACAAATGATGAGTAAGTTATCCATGTAGAAATGAATGGAAAGAGATAGAACAATTATAAGTCAGCTAATTGAGAGATAAAATACCTGGGCAAAGGATTCAACAAAAGAGTAGCCTAGGCTGGGCTAGAGTGCAAGAAAAGTGGAATTCTAAAGTGAAGCATGAACAAGAAAACACCTGTGATATGTGAAGAGCAGAAGCTAAGACACAAGATTAAAGGGAAAAAAAAGGAAAAAGAGGAAATGTAACACTTTTCTTTTAGATTGCATTTAGTAGTAGAGTGCAAAGATTGCACTTTACCATTTTTTCCTAGGCCATGTGCTACCATCTCAAACAAGTGGGAATAAAGGCTGTAGTCAAGTAAAAATAGCCCTTTTTTCAAGTATTATAGATAGATTAGATTAGATTTTGCTAAAAGCCATTAGCATTAAACTATAGTGGTTATTTGGTCATATGAGACTAAAATTAATTACACTAGATTAGATAGTATAAAGTGGATATGGAAAAAAACAGGATAGAGCCTTAATAATAAACTTGTGAAAGAAACAGTGAAGTTTGAAGAAGGTTTTTGATAATGTGAAATTATATGACTTGGAAAAAAGTGATAATGGCTTGCAAGAGTGATGGTTGAAATGGTTGTTGATATTAGAGAGTATATGGCTGACTTAGACAGCATTTACAGCCTTTTAGCTTTAATTAGATAAATGGTATATATTATGGATTTTACAACTTTTAGTCTATTCTTTGGTTAACTCCACCAGGGACTTATTGTTGTTTACTTTACTATAGTTACTTGTGTTTGTTGAAAGGAGTATTGTATAGAAACTAACTGGAATTATAATAACCTATGAGAATCTCAGTAGATGTCAAGCCACTGATATTAGGAGTACTACCTATGAGAACTAAGGTAGGTTAGTGTAGTAGTAAATGTCAAGCTACTAAGAATATAAACTAGAAAATGGTACAAAGTGTATACTCTAAGCTTATGTAAGGATTACCATAAATGGAGGGCTAATGCATGCTAGTCAAGTTTACAACAGTATTAACTTGTATATTATAATACAGTAACTTCAAAAATCAGCCCAATATTTGGCTCTAATGGAGAGTTTGAAGTGTTCTGCACTATCATGTGGGGATCTTGCTTAGCATTGCTGGAATGAAATATAGTAGGGATTCGTGGCTACTGAACAGTTCTTATATCATGTGATTTGAACCAGAGGTGGCAAAGATATGATTATTTAAAAATAAAGACCTTATTGGGCCAGTTTATGTACTTTTGATCTGAATAGTGAAATCTCCATTAAATCAAACTATATATAGTGTTATTTGGTGCTACAAACAATGATACATATAAAAACAGTATTTATTATGTCATCTTTTATAGCTAATTAAAAGACTACTATCTATTATAGTATATTTTTTCAACTTTTGATTACATGACCTTATCTGATCTTAACCATGTGGTTATCTAATCTTTTATCTTATCTAGGCATATGATGGGTCACATGACTGGTCTAGATTCAGGGCATAGGGTTAGCCTTATATCTTTAGCCTATTTTAAATTTCTGATCTTCTTTTATTTTAAAAGCCCCTGCTTTTTTTTGGCCATTGGCTATTCTTACAGGTGCTTCTCTTCTATTCTAAGGTCCCTGCAGTGTGTTATAGTTCGCAAATTTTCATTTTTCAATCACATGATCTTATCTTATCTTTACACATGGTTATCTAATATTTTATCTTATCAGATCACATGACAGGTCACATGATGAGTCTAGACCCAGGGCATAGAGTTAGCCTCATGTCTTATACCTGTTATTCATTTCTGTTGTTCTTCCATTATAGAAGCATTGCTCCTTTTTAGCCATTGGCTATTCTCATGATGTCTTCTCTTTTTTTTGATGGTGCCTCAGGGTTCCTGGGAATTCTCTTATCAGGGTCTTGGTCCATGCACTATTCTGTACTGTATAAATACTGTAGCCTTAGCATGTCTCAAGCCCCAGTCTTGAGCACTTGTATTTTCTATTACAGTGGCCTCACTAGGGCTCCTCTATATTATCTACTCATTTGCTTTTCTCTCACTGAAACCAACATTGACAAGCCCTTGATTAGAGTTAGAACACTCATCATTGAACACACCAAAACCACTACCATAACACAGTGTCTGTGGAAGAATTCCCATTAGAGTCTTGGTCCATGCACAATACTATAGCATATAAATACTGTAGTTTTAGTGTCTCAAGATTCCAGTCTTGAGTACTTGTATTATATATTGTCATATTGTTATGTTTTTCTCTTCTTTTCCCTCTTTTCCTTGCCCCTTCTCCTAACTTCTGCTCTTTACACACCTTGGGTGCTTTCTTGTTTACTTTTCACTATAGATTCCACTCTTCTCATGCTCTGGCCATATCCAGACTGCTCTCTTATTATACCCTTTGTCCAGGTGTTCTATCTCCTAATCAGCTGACTAATAATCATTCCATCTCTTTCTATTCATTTCTACACAGATACCTTACTCATCATCCATTAGCATAATTACCTTAGTTATCTCTGCTTGAACTCTATTAACTGTACTATAAAGTAGCATATTTCTCATCTCCTCTTTTCTCATGCTACTTCTACCTTGCAATCATCTAACAGTCCTTGCACCTCCTTGTCCTTGTATCTAGTACTTGGAATCTACTACTTGTGTCCTGGCACTTCTCCAGAGAGTCATCAGCATCTGACTTCAACATACCCCTGGGAGTGTAGTTGATACTACTAAGGCACAACACTTTGTTTGTTATCTTTCACTTTTTCTCAAGGCTTACCTTTGATAGAGCCTCCTCCACTTTTCACAGCAAGGTCTATGCCTGTCCCTATTCAGGCCTAGCATAACACATATCCCATATCTCTGACCCAATTCCAATCCAGCTTATAACTGGTCCTTGCATCCAGTAAGTCAATCTAGCCCTCTGACTTCCCTCTAGGCAACTCTGGCCCTCCATCACTATTCCATTCCATTGCAACTATGCTTGTACACTTTTCACATTTCCATCAGTACATATTCCTCTGGCCCTCTGCTCCTGCTCTGCTCTATTCTGTTTCTAGTACTATCTCTGTTCTCAGTTAAGTACTACCTTAGTTTCACTTTGCCTTCTCCAGACCACTCCACTATAACTTTTTATCTAGTTCCACTCTCAGTTACTGTTACTGTTACTGTTACTTGTTTTCCCTCACTTCTTTCTGTCAACATTCAGTTTCAGCCTGACATAATTAAACATTGTCTCTCCTGATATCTCCATTTATTTTTTAGATATTTAGACATCTGCTTCACTTCTGAATTTGCACCTGTCTCACTTTACTACATTCTTAGATAGTTCTGCCTTTCTAAAGTATAAGTACTATAGTCTTGTATCTTGTACCTTAGTATGAATATCAACATAAATACCCTCATCTTGTTGTTATCCTCACTCTAGTTGAGCCACCTGGCTCATCCCTTGATCCTCTGGAGTACTCCAGAGGATCTCTGGGGCTAAGTGATATCCTTGAAGGAATTGTAAGGCTCTATCCCCATAACTAGGCTTGACTCTCCTTGTCTTGCCTAGTTTCCCCATGTTGAATGTTAAGAACACCATTCCCTCCATAACTAATTCCTCTGTAAATTAGAACACTGTGAAGTGCAAGGGAACACCACATAAGGTAAAGCTAAGTCTAGCACAATTCTTCTTAACTTTTTGCTAGAGACCTCCAGACCTTCTAGAAACCTCTAGAGTTTAAACCTAGGTTATGCTAGTATAGCAAGAAGGGTATAAGCTTTTTACAGTTTATAAAGTTTTAACATATATAGTGACTTAAAAAATTAAACCAATATTCAGTGCTTTTTCAATATTTATAGAATAACTCCACAACAAAAACAAATAAAGCTAAAGTGTAAGTTGATGACTAATAGTAATTGATTAGGGCTACATGAAAACATTTAAATTATATAATTCTGATCCAAATTGATTAAGATATGAATAATTTAAAATAGGAACTCATCAGGTTAATTATTTTGCTATATAACAGAAATGCATAAACTTTGTATTTTAGTACTTTGTATGGCCTCCCTTGGCCTTCATCACTGCTTTCAATCTTCTGAGCATACTCTCAATCAAATTCTGACACCTCTGATAGAATATTATTCCATATTTTCTCTACTGTCTTTTATAACTCCCAGATCCCTTTTGATATTGGCCAGCTCCTCTCTAAGATGAACCCATTGATGTTCAATAAAACTGACATCTGGAGATTGTGCAGGCCAGTCCAGAAGAGAGATGTTGTTGTCTTCTATCCATTTCTGGGCCTTTTTTGAAGTATGTTTTAGATCATTGTCCTGCTGAAAATTTACCTTCTCTTTAGGAATTCCACTTTTCTCCTGGCTAGATAGCATGTGGTCCTTCAAAATAGACACATACTGATCAGCATCCATTCTTCCCTCAACCTTTGCAAGATACCCTACTTGATTTCATTCCATTCATCCCCATACCATAATGTTTTCACCTTGAAACTTGACTGTTCCTTGTATCTCTCTTTAAATTAACACCTTTTCCTCCTCTTTTCAAATCCACTGCCTTTCATTTGATCTAAACCTGTTGATTTTAGTCTTATCTAACCAAACTATCTTCTTCCAATTCTTCACAGTCCACTCTCTATACTTCAGAGCAAAGGCCAATCTTCTCTGCCTATGTCTTGCACTAAGCAAGGGCTTTTTCTTCTTTATGTCATATCCCAGACCTCCAACCCAATTCTGACCCCATCCTAACCCAGCTTACAATTGGTCTTTATACCTAGTAAGCCACTCTAGCCCTTTAACTCCCCTCCAGGCAACTCCAGCCCTCCATCACCATTCTAGTCTTCCCCAGCTATGCATGTATGCGTCCCACCCCTCAGCATTATATGCTCCCCTGGGCTTCTGCTCCCACTCCACCCCATTCTGCTTCTAGTCTATCTCTGCTCCAGTCAAGTACTATCCTAGTTCCCCTTTGTCATCTCTGAACCATCCTGGTATAACTCTGTTACCATTCCTGGTCTCAGTTACCATTACCATTATTGTTACTATTCCTGTTCCATTCCTGTTCCTTGCTTCCCTCTGTTGCATCCTATCATTCTTTAGTTTCAGTCTGACATGATTGGACATTGTCTTCCCTGACATCTCCATTTGTTTCTTAGATATTTAGACATCTGCTTCACTTCTGAGTTTGCACCTGTCTTACTTTGTTACACTCCTAGATAGTTCTGCCTCTCTAAGATATAAGTACTGTAGTTTTGTATCTTGTACCTCAGTATGAATATCAACAAAAATGACAAAACACCCTCTTGTCTTTGTCCTTACTCTGCTTGAGCCCTTGGACTTACTCTGATTCTCTGGATTACTCTGGAGTACCTCCAAGGCCAAGTGATATTCTTGAAGGAGTTGCAAGGTCTTACCCCCATAACTAGGCTTGACTCTTCTTGTCCTGCCTGTCCCTCCTGTTGAGCATAGAGACAACCTTCTTACCCACCTCTGACATCTATGTATATTGGGACACCAGAAAGTGCAAGGGTGCACCACATAAGGTGAAGCCAAGTCCTATTTGATCATTGAAACCCTTTCTAGATTCCCCTGGAGCCCTCTGGAGTTATGACCTTCCTTTAGCATCAAGGGTTTCATTTAGCAAGGAACTGGTTAAAAGTATACCCATTCTGGTATAGGTTTTAATAGTCTCCTTCTATTGGGATAAAGTTTTAACACTTTACCATAGCCTTGAATAAATGTTTCTTGAGAACATATCTGACAGTTTGAGAGGTAACTAGATGGAAAATAATGGTGTTGATATTGTTGGTAGCCTGGACAGCATTGGCAGCCCTGCCAATTCTGATTTGTAAGCAAATAGAATGTTGATCTATAAAGGAAAGCTTGAAGAAATAACTAGAAGAGGGCATTTGGTAATTGGAAAGGATATCATGAGAAGTTCTAATGACAGTAGACTTGCTAAGACCAGTTTGCTGGGCAATAGAGTAAAAGCCATGAAAAGCCAAAGAAAGGATATTTTCCTTTTGAGCAGAGGAAATGGGATGTATAGTGAATTATAGAGTTGTGGAGGCATTGGATGTGGTTATATAACACTGGATGCACTGCCCTGTGGCTATTAAACACTGCCTAATAAACTGTGTGTATTGCCCCAGGCTATATGCATTGTCATTAGGCTATTTATGCATTTCTGTTGCATAGTGTTATAATTTTTATTCCATTTTCTTCATTTTCACTTTATCCTTGCTACTCTTTACATTGTCACATCACATGACCATTTCACATCTTCACCCTTTCACCCTTTCACCATTTCACTTTTCACATCTTCACCTTGTTACAAGTCTAGACTGGTCTAGACCTTGACATTATTTGCCTTATGTTATCCTCATATATTTCTAGATCCCCACTTCTCTTTTGCTATTGGTCAGCTTACTGTACTATAGTTTAGGGCCAGTCCATTGTACATGGTCTGTGCACACTTTTGTAGCATATATAAAGGAGAGATGCATGCCTGGCTAATCCCAGTCTTGCACACTTGAGCTCTCAGCTTTCACAAGTTCAATACTCTTGTCTTTATTCCCTTTTGCCTAGTTCTGCTGGCTCTAGTCCAAAGCCTTCATCCAGTAGTGTCTAGTGAGTGCCCTTAGGCCTCAGAAGTATCAGCAGTTCAGCACACAAGATCTATGCTTCACTTGCACAAGACTAGTAACCATCAGTGCCATCAGTAACAGGAGTATTCATTCTTTTATGAGCCCAAGAAAAACTTACCTGTGGGGACACAAACAAACACTCATCAATTTAGTAGATGAAGCCATTTTAGAATTTAAAGAAGACAAGAAGAGAAGAGAGAGTTTTCAAAAGAGATTCAATGAGTTTGATTGTCAGACCAAGCTTGACTTTGCAGCCAAGAGGGCTAGAGATTGGTGAGTAGCCACCACAGATCATCTTTGCTCACTTTGTCCTTCCACCACTTTCAAAGCACCAAGAAGAAGTTTTAGAACCACAGGAGCACCTTTAATCTTAAGACCACTCAGTAAACATGTTGTATCCAGAAGAAGGAGAGTTCAGAGTTCCATTGGACACAGCACTTGCAGCCCCCAGAAACCAGCAAGTCCAGTCTGGACATCCTAGAGCCCCTTTACCCCTTATCCAGCCCAACCTTTTTAATCCAGGAAGAGCTGAGACCAAGCTTGTTATTCATCAAACAGACCCAGCACTTAACACTGTCATATTCCAAGCCCCTCATGTCTTCAGATACAACAGGCTTAGCAGACCAGTTGCAGGATATCCTGGAAGCTGCTAAGAACAATGCCAGAAAGATTGCAGATCCAGGAAAGTGGGATGGCAATTGAAAGAAATGAAGAAGGTGGTGGACTCTCATTACTATTTGGACTTATGAGATAGACTGGAAGAATGATCAGATCATAACCACTGCAGTCTTATCAAGGCTGTCTGGAAAGACAGAAGAGTTTGTGCAGCTTACCCAAGAAAAATATACTCAGGAAGAACAAGAATACATCATCAACAATCAAGGGCAGAGGAAAGTAAGGGGGATAAAAGCATGGCCTCATTTTGGAGATCTAGCAATGGAGATAATGGAGTATTTTCATATTAATGAACTTGCTCATGAAGTGGTGAAAAAGATAGAGGGGTTGAAGCAGATAGAATCAATTGACAATTATCTGCAAGAATTTGAGGTGCTGAGAGAAGATCCAGAGATTTCAGTGGAGCATGCAATGAAACTCCTCAGGGTACAAGTGCAGTACTGAATTCACTCACAAGCCTGCCTTCAGGGATTAAAGGAGTTATTGAGGGAGTTAAAGGAGCAGTTTAGGATTATAGGGAGAGCATTGAAAGAATGGCTGTGGAAAGAGGACAAGTACCCACTAGCTGTTTTCAACCAAGGTACAATGCTCCTAGAGGATCTCCCCTCCCTGAATACTTTACAACCACTAATCTCTTTAACCAATTTTGCCCTTGACTACAATGGCAATCTTCCTCTCATTTTACTCAAATAGGAACTCAGCCAGGCAGAGGGGCTCCTATGGAGGTAGACACACAGAAAATAGTGGCATAGCATAAATGCTGGAAGTGCCACAAGAAAGGTCACATTGCTAAGGATTGTCATTTTTCTCTTCCTTTCATTCCCCCATATTCTGGAAGAGCCAGTGCCCTGGCTGAAAATAGGGCCACATCCCAAATCATCAGGTTTGATAATTTCTCCACAGAGCCAGACAGTAATGCTTGGTACACTGCCAACTCAATAGACATGAGAATGCTGCAAGCTGAGGCAGCACAACAAAATCAGCAATTCAGCATCCAGGAAATCAATATGCCCTGGAATAGCATGGAAGAAGCCAAAGCCTACTTCAGAGATAAGTTTGAAGTAGAACAAAAGGCTAAAGCATCTTTTCAGGGATGACTTTAATCAAATAAGGTGGTCAAGGTCTTAAAGTATTTAAATCAGGTACTGCTATAAAACATTTCAATTCTAGTTTATTTGCCTTAAAGGGATTTCTTTGAAGCTTGGCCATAGGCAATAATATGGTACTTAATTCCTTACAAAAAGAAAAAGAAAAAATTTCTTCTATATTTATTCACAGCTTACCCTTTACAGAATTAAAGAAAACCCTTGATCTCTTAGAAGGAAAAGGTGAATTTATAATAGAAACATAAATAAAAGGAAAAACAAAAGAATGGGAAAAAATGGGAATGCTAATGGCTTTGTTGGATGCAGGAGCCATTGTAATATTCATCAACAAATAGTTAGTCAAGAAATACAAACTAAAACAAATTCCTTTACATCAGGATATTACTGTTATCAATGCAGATGATACTGAAGGAAAAGGAGAAAGAATCAGATTCAAGGTTCAATTACAAATCAGTTTTGTCAATGCAACAAGCTGCAAACATGAAAAAGAAATAAAAGCTCTAGTGTTCATATTAGACACTTGCAACATAATTATAGGATATAACTGGTTCAAGCATCATAATCCTACAATTGATTGGTAAAACAAAAAGGTTTTTTTCACAAGGATTAATATAGCTAATCATCATGTAGAATTGGAATCAGATGAATTAAAGATGCAGGTATCACAGGAGTTTTGGAAATTTCTAAAGATCTTTTCACAGAAACAATTAGAGTACATGCCCATATGAAAACCTTGGGATCATGCAGTTGAACCTAAAGAAGGATTTATATCAAAAAAGGGTCGAGTTATTCCTCTTTCTGACTCAGAAATGACTGAAGTTAGAGAATTTATTGAAAAAGAAAGTAAGAAAGGATATATTAGACCCTTTAAATTCTCAGACTTTACCAGTTTTCTTCATTAGTAAGAAAGATGGTGGCAAGAGGATGGTTATTGATTATAGGTACCTCAATGACTGGACATTCAAAAATAATTATCCTCTCCCACTTATTTCAACACTGATTGATTGACTAAAAGGAGCAGATTTGTTCACAACTTTAGATCTTAGGTGGGGATATAACAATATCCAGATAAAAGAAGGTGATGAATGAAAAGGTGCTTTCACTATGCCTTTAGGAGCCTATGAGCCTATGGTAATGTATTTCAGAATATGCAATAGTCCTGGAACTTTCCAAACCATGGTTAATGATCTTTTTCATAATTTATGGGCTTTTGTTTTGATTTATATTAATGATATCATTATTTTCTCTAAAGGCAAGATGTGAGCTAAACATGTGGCCATGGATTCTCAGGGTTTACAGAGGTTAATGGACAATGATCTCTTTCTTAAACCATCCAAATGCCACTTTCTTCAAGAAAAGGTGGATTATTTGGATATGGTTGTGTCTAAAGACAGGGTGGAAATGCAGATAACCAAAGTACAAGCCATTCAAGATTGGCCTATTCTCCATACCCTTAAACAAGTCCAAGCTTTCCTTGATCTGGCCAAGTACTATTGTCAATTTATTCAGGGCTTCACTGACATTGCCTGCCCACTCAATGATCTGACTCAAAAGGACAAGACATTCTTCTGGGACATATCTCAACAGAAGGCATTTGTTACTCTGAAGAATATAATAAGTACCATGCCTTTCTTAGTCTATCCTGAATCTTCCAAACTGGTTTGAGTCAAAATCAATGCTAGTGACATTGCAACTGGAGCAGTTTTGTCATATTTGGTCAATGGCTCTTGAAAACCAGCAGCCTATCTATCTCACTCCCTCTCTCCTGCCAAATGAAACTATTCAATTTATGATAAAGAATTGCTGGCAGTTATTCATGCACTTAAAGAGTGGTGCCATTTATTAATTGATTGGGTTCATTTTGAAATTTGGACAGATCATTAGGCTTTAGAACATTGGAAATGGCCTCAGGACCTTTCAGGTTATCAAGCATGATGGGTTGAAACCCTCATGGAATATTGCTTTACCATTGTCTACAAGCCAGGCACATTGAATGAAAAAGCCAATGCTCTTTCCTGCCATGTAGATCATGGCATTATTGATCATGAATTAAATCAACAAGTGGTCATGCTCCCACTCCCTTGCTTTGCTCCTTTTCCTGCACAATCAGCACTTCTTTTGAACATGTTCCTTTTAGATGTTATTGCAGCCACCACTTCTCTTTTGAATGATGATCTACCAGAGTTATGTTATAATGCAGATAAAGGATACCTAGTCCATCAAAAAACAAACACAATCTTTATTCCAGAAGAATTATGCATGGAAGCATTACAACTTTGTCACAATTCTTCCATAGCAGGACATGGGGGACAACAAAGAACACTACATATGCTATGAAGATATTTTTATTGGCCAGATATGGCAAAAGACACCTTTTTATATATCAAGTCCTGTTAAGCATGCTCTCTTATAAAGGGTTTGCAAAAAGCATCAGCAGGCAAACTTATTCCTTTACCAATTCCTTCAGAACCTTGGAAGAATATCTCCAAAGACTTTATTACAGGACTTCCAATGTCAAATGAATATAATGCAATCCTGGTGGTAGTTGACAGGTTTTCAAAAGAAGTTGTTTTTATTCCTTGCTTATCTTCTAAAACTTCTTCTGCAGATTTAGTTAAATTATTTAGGGATAACATATGGTGTATGCATGGACTACCTACTTCAATAGTTTCAGACAGAGGTCTGCAATTTGCTTTAGCTTTCACCAGTGACCTCTGTGCTTTTTTGGAAATTTTGCAAAAACTTTCTACTTTATTTCACCCTCAAACAGATGGACAAACAGAGAGGATTAACAGAGAACTGGAGCAATATATTTGCATATTTATAGCAAAGAACCAAGATCAATGGACCAAATGGATAAAAATGGCAGAATTCTCTTATAACAATGCATTTTCATCTGCCATAAAAAATACTCTCTTTACCATCACCAAACATTATTGTCCTAGACTTGGGTTTACACCAGACACACCTTCAAATGCATTTGCCAAAGAACTACAGGCAACACATCAGGTTACTCAAGAGGCTATAGTGCAAGCACAGGAAAGAATGAAAAAGCAAGCTGAAAAGAAATGATCTGAAGCACCATCTTATCAGATTGGACAGAAAGTTTGGCTTTCCACCAAACACTTGAAACTTCTGTATCCTTCTAGGAAGTTGTCTCAAAAATGGATTGGTCCCTATACTATCACCAATACCATGCCTAATGCTGTCAAGCTGCTTTTGCCAAAAGAAATCAAAATTTATCCTGTTGTTAATATATCTTGAGTTAAATTATTCCACAATGTCCTGCCTTTTCAACCAATAATATGTCCTGATCTGATTCATGTCACAGAAGATCAGGAATCAGAATGGAAAGTGATATATATTGCAGATTTGAGACTTAAGAAAGGAAAATTGGAGTATTTAGTCCATTGAAAGGGATTTGATGAAGTTGATCATACCTGGGAATCCTGTGATTATTTACACAATGCATCAAAAGTTGTGCAAGATTTTCATTGTCAACATCTCTCTGCTCCCTAAAAAATAGTTTCCATTTCTCTTCAAGATTTCCACACTCTGTTTCATCCATATAAAAATTTAACTATCTTTCAACCTCTTTAGCATTCTTGTCTGGAATCCAAGAGCTAAAGACAGAGTAGTGTTATAATTTTTATTCCATTTTCTTCATTTTCACTTTATCCTTGCTACTCTTCACATTGTCACATCACATGACCATTTCACATCTTCATCCTTTCACCATTTCACCACTTTACCTTTTACATTTTTACCTTGTTACAAGTCTAGACTGGTCTAGACCTTGACATCATTTGCCTTATGTTATCCTCATGTATTTCTAGATCCCTGCTTCTCTTTTGCTATTGGTCAGCTTACTGTACTATAGTTTAGGGCCAGTCCATTATACATGGTCTGTGCACACTTTTGTAGCATATATAAAGGAGAGATGCAAGCCTGGCTAATCCCAGTCTTGCACACTTGAGCTCTCAGCTTTTACAAGTCCAATACTCTTGTCTTCATTCCCTTTTGCCTAGTTCTGCTGGCTCTAGTCCAAAGCCTTCATCCAGTAGTGTCTAGTGAGTGCCCTTAAGCCTCAGAAGTATCAGCAGTTCAGCACACAAGATCTGTGCTTCACATAGCAAAATAATTGACCCTGTAAATGCCTTATATTATGCTATATGCAGAAATAAAGATTTCCTGCCACTGTGAGTCCACATATAAGCCCTAAGATGAGTAAATGGCCCTGGTACAAAGTATTGACAATTCTGTCTTATTCTCTCACTGCCTTGTCCCCCTGAATTCTCCAAGCCTGCCACTCTATGAGATTTCCCTGCATTATTACATTTTTCCACATTTTCAATATTAAGCCTCCATCTCCAGTTCTTTAGCCATGCTGAGAAGCATATGCAGATCTGGATAGCAGTAATAAGTAACATTGAACTTCAAATGGCAAGATTTCCAGTCATCTCTACTGATTCTCTGCCAATATATGAGAATCTTTCTCCTGCCCCCCATAAGTTCTAGAGAGCATAAACAGACATGGTGTGCAGTTACTAGCCCTATTCCATTCTCTCCATATGAGTTTTCACAAGGCTAACACATATTTACTCCTCACTATAAGCCTTCCATTTAAACCACCACCACATATGTATCTTCAATCCTCCCATTACTTTCCTTTTCCTGCCCAGGTCCTTTAGCTATGCCAAAAAGTGTGCACAGAACCAGTTGGTACACAGAATCTCACCCCAGTTATTCCTGCTGGTACTCCATTCTCTTTCAAACAAGTTTATGTACAAGTACAGAAAAGTCCATCCCTAATTCATGTTTTCTCTTCTAAAGTATGCACCCTTGTGGATTACCATTATCTACAAGTCAACATGTCCCTCCCTTTATGCTGCCATATGAGACACCCATTCTCTCTGCAGCCACCTTCCTTTAACACTCTGCCACTACAAGTCCTTATCACCCCTTTGTTGCTCTCACCCTGCTTAGCTTGTCAATGTTGCAAACTGTATTTGTCCATATTCAATATCTGCTTAGCATTAAAATCAATGATTCTTTTTTCCATTTGCCTGTGCTGCACCATGCCTGTGTTGAGTATTGCATCAGGATGACATAATGTGAGAACAAGGGTGGAGAATACCAGGATTATAGAATACCACAAGGAAAAACAATAGGAGAACAAGTGGTTCACAAGCAATGCAATTTTTTTTTTCTGCTTTTTTTTTCTTTTTTTCTCTTTTTCTTTGCTTCAGTCTTTGAATTAACACTTTTTCTTTATCTTTCTGAGCCAGATTTTTCTTATTTTTTAGGCCATTCTCACCTGGTTTGGTTTCTTTTATTAACCAGTACTCTAGTACATTTGAAGAACTTACCCTTGAACAGAGATAGTGTAGTGTTATAAACTAACACCACTTAGCTATAGGTTCACATTTATTTCTACACTAAGCTAAGTCCCTTTTTCTATATAGCTTCGCATTTTAGCCCCTTTTCCATTACTATAGCTTACAAGAATCAGATCTAGTTACTTTAGAGATTTTTACTCCATAATAGTATTATCTTTGCCATGCTTTTCTCTTATTTAGATTCATTATGTTATGAACATAACATTTGGATGCACAAGAGTCACATGACAAGCATGTGACTGTGAGACTTTATTGCCAAACAAGGATAAACCCTAGGATATGGTTAAGTTGTTTCTTAAGAGTTTTTCCTTGGATTTGAGCACAGCTTATAGGGTTGGATCTAGCATCTCAAATGAAGGTATCTCCCAATCAGATCTAGATAACATCTCATTTAAATTGATGGATCTGATCTGTGGCAGAGATCCAGATGGGATCTCCTTGGTCTTATGATTGAGGGCATGGTCTAATCTCTGCTTACCCTAGATCCTTGCTTTCATTCTACATAGCCTCTCCATTCTACATACCCATACTGCATGGTCCATTGGTCATACTCTCAGTAAGCATGCCCTATGCCCTACTTTTATATTTAGTATTTCCCTTAAACCTGAAGATGGTCCATGTATACTTAGACTTAGTATAAATAGTGAGTAGTTCCTTGGTTTCAGCTCCCCAGCCTTAACCACTTGTTTATCTTGCTATCATGTACATTGTCTAGTGCCTTGTCAATACAGGCATTCACCTCCTAACTTGTGCTATGGCTCCTCAGGCTTTGCTACCCTAAGTCCACACTGCTCTTCACTCTATTCCAATCAAATCCGACAATAAAACCAATGCACCCTCTCAAGGCAGACCATTTAGGGTTAGGACAGGTCATTCAGAGATCAACACCATAACATAGAGTCAAGAAGTTACAATAAAGGAATTCCAGGAGATTTCATAACATGTGCTCTTTGCATGTGAGCTTGCTGCTACTGCTTGAACTGAGCTAGACTCAATCCTAACCCTATCCCTATCTTGAGGTGCTTCTTCTACTGAGAGGGCTTTTGTGCTAGTGGCCCCAAACTAGGCAAATGAAGAAAAGGATAAATCTAGTCAAGACTATATGTTATAGTATACTTTTTTATTTTTTGATTACATAACCTTATCTTATCTTTACCATGTGGTTATCTAATCTATTATCTTATCTAGGCACATGACAGGTCTAGATCCAGAGCATAGGATTAGCCTTATGTTTTTAGCCTGCTTTTTATTTCTGTTCTTTTTGCTTTTTTTTCATTTCAAAAGCTCTGCTTCTTTTCAGCCATTGGCTATTCTCATGGATGCTTCTATTTTTTCTGATGGTGCCTCAGGGTCTGTGGGAGAATTTCCATCAGGGTCCTGGTCTGTGTGCATTTTTGTAGCATATAAATACTATAGCTCTATTATCTCAAGACCCCAGTCTTAAGCACTTGTAACATCTAGTACTTGTGTCTTACTCATATACTCTTTTGCTTTACTCTCATCACTTCAACATTGACATTATTAAGCCCTTGATTAGGGTCACATCATGTACTTCATTTACAAACTGTAACACTTACTCAAGACTATCTAACTAGTTAAGGGCTCTCTTAGCAGAAGATTGTTTGAATAAAGAAAGCTTATCTGTGGAGACACAAGAAACAATTGAAGGACTTCATATTTGAGGCAGTACTGGGTTTTGAAGACAATGACTTTGGAAGGCAGTCATTTCAAGCCAGATTTGATAAGTTTGATAAACAAACTAGAAAATACTTTGTTGCTAAAAAAAACTAGGGATTGCAAAGTAGCAATCACTGAAAGACTCTGTTCTCTTAGGGCATCTAGCTCACTAAAAGTTCCATCCAAAGTACCCACCCTAATTCACCAAACTGTTGAACTTCAACCCCTATGCAAGCAGCAGCATCAAAGTCAAGTTAACAGAACTAGGTTTGACCCTATCAGCTCAAGGCCAGTTTGAGCAGGAACCCCAGCCACAGCATACCCCAGCCTCTTACCAGCATCCATTCTGCTCCTAGAAATTGACCCATATACAACCTGGGATAACTATGAGTGGGGCCAGTGGAGATACAATGCAGACACTAATTGAAGAATTTATCAAGATGGGAGAATCAAAGAAGATAGCAGATCCTGGTAAATGAGAAGGAGATAAAAAGAAGTGAAGGAAATTGTTCACTTTTCTTTCAGTCTGGATGGCTGAACAGAAGTGAAAGAATAACTGGAAGCAAACAGCAGCAGTTTTATCCAGATTAGAAGACAAGGCTAAAGGATTTGTGCAAGTTACCTTGGAAAAATATATTGATAGAGAATCCAAGTATGTGGTGGCAAGAGATGGAAGTAGAGAAGCATTGGGGATAGCTGCATGGCCAGACTTTGCTGGTATCATGATAGAACTAAGGGGGCATTTTCACATTAATGAACTTACCCATAAAGCATTGAAGAAGCTGGAAGAATTGAGGCATGGATCCTCAATAAATAAATATCTGCAGGAATTTAAGGTGCTGAGAAAGTATGCTGACATAAGCTTAGACCATGCAGTCAAGCTCATGTGCAAGCAGATTCAATACAAAGTCTATCAACAGGCCTATATGCAAGGGATTAAAAAAGACTATATTCTCTTTGTCAAGCAAGTTCACACTATTGGTCATGTATTCAAATGCATGGCCATAGAATGGTCTGCACCCAGATTCACTCTGCAATATGTTCTCCCTCAAGATCCTTTCCCTTTTTCCAATATGTATAATCCTTGATTTGCATCTTCTCAGCCTAATTAACTGAGATTTACAGCAACTGGCACATAATCTGGACACAGCACTTCAATGGAGATAGATTGACAAGCAGTGGCCCAGGTACAAACTTGTTATCAGTGTGGCAAACCAGGGCATATGGCAAGAGACTGTCATGGACAATTTAACCCCATAGCTCCACATTCTTCCAACAATTCCTTAGCAGGCTAATCCACAAGCACAGTGTCAGGTACAAGGGCCTTCACAGGCACAATACATTCAGTCAATATGTTTCTCAGACTTCTCTCTGCCAGATAAAGATGGGTAGTATACAGTGGAACTGGTTAATATGGGACCAGTATATAATATGGCAGATGCATAGTGATTCCAAGAGATATTAGCTGCTTTGTGGGGAAGTATGAAAGAAGCAGAAAGAAGTGCAGGAAAAAGCCTGAGGGAGTCTGCAAGGCTAGTAGCAGGCCTTCCAGTATGTAACTTATCTTTGTTCTCTTCTTGTTTTTGTTCAGTCTCTATGAAATGAAAATAGGTTTCCAATTCTGTGACAGCATCTCATTTGAGCATAGCCCCAGAAATAGGGTGCTTAATTCCATCCAAAACTACTAATGGACATTTATCTGCAAAAGAAAGTGAAGAAAGAAAAAATCTAGCCAAACTATTTAATAGAAAAGAAAGGAATGAACTAGAAGTAAGTGTCAAGATTGATGGCAAAGTTAGAGAAAAAGAAGGGCTCAAGATGGAATCTTGCAGCTTAACTTTTGCCATAGTAGATTTGAGAGCATCAGTAGCTTTCATTGATCAAAGATTTGTTTGGAAACATGGACTTTATAAGAAAGATTTGAATAAGCCACTAACCATATACAATACTGATGAAACCCAAGGAAATATAGGAAAAATCACTCACAACATAATAATTTATATAGCAATCAAGGCCAAGAATGGATCCTGGAATTGTAAAAAAACAAATGCCTATATATTCAATTTAGGAACTCTAGATCTTTTAATAGGATATGACTGGTTCAAACATTATAATCCTGATATTGATTGGGTAAAGAAGACTATTGACTTCCCTTGATATACAGAAGACTGCAAAATGCATCTAATATCCAGACATATATCAGAAGAAGAAAAGTCATAGTTAAAGAAAGAGTTACCAAAAGAATTATGGGAGTTTTTACCTGTGTTCTCTCAACAGGAATTCAAAAGAATGCCAACAAGAAAACCATGGGATCATGCAGTGAAGTTGAAAGAGAACTTCATTTTAAAAAAAGAATAAATAATTCCATTATCAGAATAAGAAATGAAAGAAGTAAGGGAATTTGTCAACAAGGAGATGAAGAAAGAATATATTAGATCATTCAAATCTCCACAAACATTGCCTGTATTTTTCATCAGCAAGAAAGATGGAGGAAAACACATGGTAATAGATTATAGATATCTCAACAAGTATACTATTAAAAACAATTATCCTTTGCCATTGATTTCAACACTAATTGACAGGCTTAATGGTGCAGATATGTTCACCACTTTAGATCTGCACTGAGAATACAATAACATCCAAATAAAGGAAGGTAATAAGTGGAAAGGTGCACTTACCACTCCTATAGGTGCTTTTAAGCCACTGGTTATGTATTTTGACAAGTGCAATTTGCCAAGTACATTCCAAGCAATGGTCAATGATATCCTCCATGACATGTGGGAACATGTAGTCATCTATATTGATAACATCATGATATTCACAAAGAACAAAACTAGGAAGTGACATCTGGTACTGGTAGTAGAAGTATTAGGAAGACTTCATGATTATGACTTGTTTCTCAAACCATTCAAGTGTTATTTTGCTCAAGTTCAAGTTGATTATCTGGAAATGGTGGTATCTAAAAAGGGGGTACAAATGCAACTTAACAAGACTAGTGCTATTCAAAATTGGCCCATCTCATACACCATAAAACAAGTTCAAGCCTTTTTAGGACTAGCAAACTATTATTGCAGATTTGTTCCCTAATTTGCAGATATTACCAAATCACTCAATATGTTAACTTGAAAGAATGTTAAATTTGAATGGACATCAACCTGTATGGCTGCTTTCCATGCTCTTAAGGATATTTTTACCTCTGAACCCCTTTTTTGTTATTTTAACTCCTCTCTTCCTGTATGCATTGAAACAGATACATCAGATGTCACAACTGGTGCAGTACTCTCTTATCAACAAGGAGATAGTTTATGATGTCCTGCTACATATATCTCACACTCTTTTGATGCAGCAGAATTGAACTATTCAATCTATGACAAGGAACTGCTTGCTGTCATATAGGCCCTCAAGAATTGGAAGCATTATCTTATTAGTTGCAATCATTTTGAAATATGAACAGACCATAAAAATCTTGAGTATTGGAAATGGCCTTAGAATTTATCACTTCATCAGGCTCACTGGCAGACTATTCTGGCTAAATTTAATTTTAAACTGGTCTATAAATCAGGATTATCTAATGGTTGGGCAGATGCCTTACCTTATTATCAGGATCATTTTGATGACAAATCCAATCCTAATCAGCAAGTTGTTCTGCTTTCCCCCTCTGACTTTCTTTATGCCATTTTCTTTTTTTCATCTTTCTTCTTTCAAGTTCAGCAAGCATCAGTGGATCTTTACCTTTCTCCCCACTAGTATTATAGTACAGAATATAAGGTTTATCTAAATTAAAACAATCAAATATTCATTCCAGCTTCATTACAAATTCAAGCTTTAAACTTATTCCATTCTTTACCATTGGATGGTTATTCTGGACAAAACTATACCAGATACCTTTTAGCTTGATTTTATTATTAGCCTAGTCTCTGTAAAGATATAGCATCATTTGTCTCTCATTGTTCCACTTGTGCTATATCTAAAGAATTAGAACCCATTATTTCTATTCAACCACTCCCTGCAGCTTCAGCTCCATAGGAAGATATTTCAGTTGATTTTATAACCAGACTTCCAGTTTCAAAAGGTTTTGATGCTATTATAGTGATAGTAGATTGTTTTTCCAAAGAAGTTATTTTTATTCCATGTCTTTCATTCATTTCTTCTCTTTATATTGCAGAACTTTTCAGAGATCATGTCTAGTCTAGGCATAGTCTACCTTCTACTATAGTTTCTGATCAAGGCCCTCAATTTGTCTTGGAGTTTTCAAGACAGCTTAACAAGATCTTGCAGATCAAACAAAAGATCTCAATAGCTTATCATCCTAAAACAGATGGGCAAACAAAACAGATAAACAGGGAACTAGAACAATATCTGCAAAAATTTATAGCCAAACAACAAGATCAATGGGCCAATTGGCTCAAAATTGCAGAATATCATTGTAATAATTCATATTCCACTTCAATTCAAACCACTTCTTTTGAAATCATAAAAACATATCATCCATGATTAGGTTTTGAAGTGCCCCCCTTTTCAGTTCCCTCTTCTACCTTTTTAAGAGAAATGTTGAAATCCTTCAAGGAAGTAAAGGAAGCATTAGAAAAAACCAGACAAAAGATGGAAAAGCAAAATACAACAATGGTTCCTAGATATACAAAGAGACAGTTGATGTTACTTTCCACAAAGAATCTGATGCTTTCTTATCCTTCTAAGAAGTTGTCTAAAAAGTAAATCAGTTCTTTTCAGATTCTCAAAGTTATTCTCCATGCAGTCCAACTTAAACTTCCCTCTACAATGTGCTTTCATCCCACAATCAACATTTTGCATATCAAGTCTTATCTACCTTTATTGCAAGGTCAGGATATTCTCACACCTAATCCAATCATCATTACAGATGAAGGGCATAAGAAATATAAAGTTAATCACATTGTGAACTCTTGAGTATACAAAGGACAGTTGGAATATCTGGTATATTAGGCAGGTTATGAAGAACATGATTACACTTGGCAAACAAAACATGATCTTTCCAATTCACCTGATTTGGTAAATGAATTCCACAAGTTATATTCTTTCACTCCATGCCAACTTCTTTCCCTCAACATTTATCAATTCTGTTCTTTATTCAAGTCTTATGAAGATGTCACCAAAGCTGTTCCATTAAGCATGTCTTGTCTGGAATCTGTTATGTTTTCTCTTTTTCTTTTCCTTTCCCTTAATCTCATGTCTTAGCTTCTGCTCTTCACACATTACAGATGCTTTCTTGTTCTTGTTTTACTTTAGAATTTCACTCTTCTCATGCTCTAGCCTAGCTTAGACCACTCTTTTGTTGCACTCTTTGCCTGGGTGTTCTATCTCTCAATTAGCTGACTTATAATTGTTCTTTCTCTTTCCATCCATTTCTACATAGATAAATTACTCATTATTCATCAGCATGATTACTCAATTATCTCTGCTCCAATCTTATTCATTGTACTATAAAATAGCACCCTTCTAGTCTCTTCTCTCTTTATGCTACTTTTACCTTGCAATCTTTTGCATATCCCTTGTCCTTGTACCTAGTACTTGGAATCCATCCTTGTTCTGCCCTGGCAGTCTCTAGTCTAAAGCCCTAGTTATCCTAGCATCTGACTTGCAGCACAGCCCTGCATCTGTTGCTGATTCTTTGAGGCACAACTCTGTGTTTGTTGCCTATCTACTTGTCCTTAAGGCTTACCTTTGATAGAGCCTTCACTTGTCCTTGCCAGCAAGGTCTACTCTAGTCCCTACCCAGGCCTAGTATAACAGAATCTGAGATCTAAAAAGGGAGTAGTATTATAGTACACTTTTTGTTATGAACTGACACTATTGATAGGAGTCACTTTTATTATTACCCTACATTAGCTTCCTTTTTCTATTTAGGTCCGCTTTAGCCCCTTTATTATGCTCTATATCTTTAGTTAGTTAATTCATGTATGCCTTATGGCATGGTTAGCTAATAGTATATAAGGGCAAGGGTCTAAACTGGATTCTCCAGTTTAGAGCACTTGTTCCATGGTTGCTCTTCTTCTGTGTGGGCACTCCTCAAGGCTGCCATTCTCTTTTGGGGTTTGGGTTCCTAACACTTGCTCTAAACTCTTTACTTGAGCAGTGCCATTTGTTGCCATGACCATTGCCTCAGTGGTCATTTCCCAACCTTTATTAGTCATCACTCACCATCACCCCCAGTTCCTCAGTTATTGCCCAAGTCAGATGGAAGATTCCTGTGAAACCAGCTCATGTTCCTAAAACCAAGCAGGAGAAGAGTCTCAAGACACTTTGGGACCTGGGCAGATTCAAAAAACTGCCATAGTTGAGGAGGATGGATCAGCTCATGTCCAGGTAAACTAAGTAGGAGTTTAGAGATCTTCTGGAACAAATTCATGAGTCTTTTTATTTTCGAGTTTTTTTATTCACAGGCCTAGCAGACCTAAGCTTTATGCTTTCTCAGTCAATGCTCCTTGGTCACCCCCTACAAGTTTTTCTATTTTGGGTCAGATCTAGCAGGCCTGAGCTTTGTGCTCCCTTAGCCACACTCCTCAATTGCCATCTTTCAACCTTTACCACCTTTTCCAGAGTTGTCAGATCTCCATGACAAAAGCTGTTCACACAAGTTGGTTAGCAGATGTTGAAGAAGATTTTTGGGCTTCACTGCCATCAAGAATTAGTATTGCACATTTCACTAAAGAAGTATTGTTGGGCCAGATAGCCATGGTGAACTGAAAAGTTATAAAACTAGTCTTGACCTTAATATGTTGTTAAAACTGTTATGGAGTTGTGGGTCAGCCTGTGAAACCCTCAAGTTTGTTGGTGTTCTCAGAACCATCATGTTTTTGCAGACCAGCTCATGTCATTACAACTAAGCAGTAGATTTGAGGAAAAGACCAGCTCATGTCACAACAACCAAGCCATATGTCATGGAATCAGACCAGCTCATGTCTAGACAGGTAAACTGAGTCAATATGAGTCTTTCTTTGAAGTTTCCCTTACAGGTTTTTGAATCTTGACATTTTTTGCCCCAAGCTGCTTGATCTCCCCCTCTTATGAGTTTCCCATCCGAGTTTTCCTTTCCAAGTTTGCCACAGTTATCTATTTGAGTCAAGATCTGCTGAAGATGCTTCAAAGAGTTTTTCAGTGTCCTTACAACTGTCACAAGTTATTTGTTGGAGTTCACATAACCATCAAAGTTGGAGAGACCTTAGCAGATCTATAAACTGCTTGGGCAGGAGTTGTCAGAGCTCCTTAACTAAAACTGTGCTCAGAGATGTCTCCAGAGCTGGAACAAGGGTCAGCATATTGCTGAGTATCTTGTTTTTATTTTCAGAATTTCCAAAACCAGAATAAGAGTTACATCTGTTGATAAGTACCTTGTTTTCAGCTATCCAAGTTTCCAGTTCATCCCCTTAGAATGGGGGTCACCATGTGTTAATTCAGTATTATGAGTTCAGCCATTTGGCCAACAAGACATTTGTGTTATGGTCTAGCTTCATACGGTTTCCAGATGGGGGTGATGGTGATCTAGTGTTCGGGCTGGTCTCTGGTATGGTGACGGTGACAATTAAGGTTGATGACGGTAACCCTAATATAGGGGCTGGCTTGTCATTGTGTCGGTGATGATGATGAAAAGGAATGGCAACAATGAGAATGAGAGTCAAGCCAGAAGTGCAAGAAGTCCACTATATTCCCGGTTATCAGTAACTGGAGATGGAATACAAGTGCTCAAGACTGGGGGTCTTGAGACGGTAGACTACTGGCTTATATACATAAATATGAGTGCATGGACCAAGTGAGTCTGGCCAGCACAATACTAAATAAGGAAACTGGGCATAGGGCGTGCTTACTGAGAGTATGACCAATGGGCCATGCGAATAGAGTGCATATCAAGGGAGAGGCAGTGTAGAATGAAAGGGAAGGGGTTCTAAATATAAATAGAAGTCAGGGACAATGAAGATTAAACCATACCCTCAACCATGAGGCCGAGGAGATCCCATCTAGAGATCTGCCACAGATCAGATCTGACCCTCATCTGGATCGAGATCAGATTCATCGGAGATCCGATCAGGAGATGCATCTATCATCTGAGATACTAGATCCAACCATAAGCTGTGCCCAACCTCAAGGGAATACTAAATATTAAATAAATCACTTAACCATATCCTAGGGTTTGTCCTTGTTTGGCAATGAAATCCCACGGTCATGTGCTGGTCATGTGACTCTTCAGTGGTGAATGTTATGAATGTAACAATTTGTCAGTGTTCAAACAACTGTCCAGAGTTCCTTTCCTGCCAGTTCCCCTTTCTCATGTTTTCCAACATCACCAGTACCATCTCTAACACCTGTCTTCACCCCAGACACACCTGTGCAAATGCCTCACATCATGCTGAGTGCAGAAGTCAAGGTTTTCTACCCTATACAAGTCTACTTACAAGCCCTAAGAAAAGTAAACAGCTACAGTACACAGTTTGCCAGTCCAGTTCTATTCTCTCATCACCCTTCATGAGTTCCACCCCTCCCACTGCCACCAAGTCAAGCACAAGTCACACACTACCCTCCTGTACAACCCATTCCTGCATTACCACATTCCATCTTTCTCTCAGTATCAGTCAATACCCCCAGTCCTTTAGCTGCACTAGAAAGCATGCATAGAGCTGGGCAGCAACAAAAGTTACTCTGATGTCAAAGATATTACCACCCTGTCCCCTACAAGTCCTACAAGAAAGAGTACAGAAGGTCCTGTTACAAGTCCCCTCCCTTACCACCATCCATATTGTCCCTTAATCAAGTCAGGTCTCTGACCCAGTAACATTCATGGAGTCACAATGTTGATCCCCAACAATCCCACTGTACCCCACCCCCTAAAAGAGAATCACATATGAGTTGCAAGAGAATACAGAAGGACATAGTACACTATTATCAGCTTTGTCCCACCCCTTACAAGTTTTCTAAGTTTAACAAGTTCCTCTATTAACTTCACACCACCACTATGAGCTTCCACTGGCCACTGCCTACTCTCAAGACCCTGCATCCCTGTCATTATATGAGTCCAAACCCCTGTCCCTCTCACTGCTATCTCCTTTCCATTTCCCCTTGCCACCCTGCCCTTCCATTATTCCACCACCATACAAGTCAAAACCCCTTCTCCTTTGCTGCCCCTTTCTTACTTTTTATGCCCTGCCCATGCCCTGCTTCATAACCTGCTGCCAATCACTCCTGTCTGCATCCAGCATGCATAACCCATCAAAACTAACATTTTTTTTTCTGTTCATCCATGCTGCACCAGATCACACCTTGTATTGCATCAGAATGATGTGATCTAGAACAAGGGTGGATAATGTAAATATAAGGGAAGACCAGAGTGTAACAAAGGGATTACCAAATTACCAGTACAAGCAACAAGAGGATGAGTGGTTTATAAGCAAAGCAAGTTTTTTTTTCCATTTCTTTTTCTTTCTTTCCTTCTTTGCATTTGTCTATAAATTAACATCTTTTCTTTATCCTTCCAAGCTGGATTTCTCATTTTTTAGGTCATTTTATATCCAGTTTGTTCCCTTTATCAATTGGTGCTTTAATTCATTTGAAGAACTCACTCTGAAACAAGAGTAGTGTTACAAACTCACTTTACTTACACCTCTTTTAGCCCCTATTTCCTTATCTCATCTTATTCAGATTACCTTTAGTTTGGCTGGCATCTTTTACCTTATATTGGCCTCATGGTCTGGTCCATGCACAGGTACTTAGTAATATATAAGGGCAAAAGCTTAAACTGGGTTTTCCAGTCTAAAGCACTTGTTCACTTCTTTTCTCTTAGTCTGGTCTGCTTGTGTGGGCACCCCTCAAGGCTTTGCCTTTGGGATTAGAATTGAATCCATAATACTTTTTCATTTTTTGATCACATGACCTTATCTTATCTTTGCTGTATGGTTATCTGATCTTTTGTCTTATCTAGGCATATGATAGGTCACATGACAGGTCTAGACCCAGGGCATAGGGTTAGCCTCATGTCTTTAGCCTGCTTTTCATTTCTGTTCTTCTTTGCTTTTCTTTTATTTCAGAAGCTCTGCTTCTTTTCAGCCATGGACTATTTTCATGAATGCTTCTCTTTTTTCTAATGGCACCTCAGGGTCTATGGGAGAATTTCCATCAGGATCCTGGTCCATGTGCATTCTTGTAGCATATAAATACTATAGCTCTATTATCTCAAGACTCTAGTTTTGAGCACTTGTAATATCTAGTACTCATGTCTCATTCATATACTCTTTTACTTCACTCTCATTACTTCAACATTGACATTGTTAAGCCCTTGATTAGAGTCATATTATGTACTTCATCCACAAATCATAATACTGTGAAGGTATAAACTCCAGCCAGGCCTTAAGAAAGAACCTCCAAGGAATTACTTGTGAAAGCCCAAGGCTCAAGGAATAAAGACTGGAGAGCCAGCCCTTATATCCTTGCCCCTTATATATTGTAAGGAACTACTGCTGATTAAGTATAGTACTATCTAATCTGGTAACTTCAAGTCCTGGATTATAAATAGAATATGGTAAGGGGCATGAAGCAGAAATAAAGAAGTATTGCAGGTGGCCATGCAAATATAGGGGAATGGAAGAAAAGCTACAGAAATAGAAGTGCAGAGTCAAAAGTACTTGCATTATGAAAATGGTAATCTCTGCCATAGATAAGATTCATGGAGATTAGGATCAAGGGCAAATTCAAGGAAGATCCTAGGGAGATCCATGTTAGGTAACTAACTGTCATATGATTACTGCTTAGAAAAGGGAATAATAAATACTTTTAGAAAGAATAAACCATAGACTAGGGTTAAGCTGAAAAAGGGTTTCCTTGTACATAATCATGTGATGTCATATGACCAGTTCTGGTACTAAAGTGTCACTTTGTAACATTTCAAGTGCACTAGACTAAAAGTATTAATTACATATTCAAGCTTGCTTATATTCTACTTTGCACAAATCATAGGATTCTGCCTATTTAAAGGATGTGCTAAAGCTGTTATAGTTTAATTTTTCAATTTTCAATCACATGACTTTATCTTATCTTTTCATGTGGTTATATAATCTTTTATCTTATCTAGGCATGTGATGGGTCACATTGTTATGGTGTTAATCTCTGAATGACCCATCCTAACTCTAAATAATCTGCCTTGAGAGGATGCATTGGTTTTATTGTCAAATTCGGTTGGAATAGAGTGAAGAGCGGTGTGGTGGACTTAGGGTAGCAAGGCCTGAGGAGCCATAGCACAAGTTAGGAGGTAATGCCTATATTGAAGGGCACTAGACAATGTACAAGATAAATAAGTAATTAAGGCTGGAGAGCTGAAACCAAGGAACTACTCAACTATTTAGATTAAGTCCAAGTGCACACAGACCACCTCCAGGGTATAGGGAAATACTAAATAAGGAAATAGGGCATAGGGCATGCTTACTGAGAATATGACCAATAGGCCATGTGGATGTGGTGTGTAGAATGGAGAGGCTGTGTAAAATAAAAGGTAAGGATCTAGGGTAAGTGGAGATTAAACCATACCCTCAGCCATGAGGCCAAGGAGATCCCATCTAGAGATCTGCCACAATCAGATCCAATCAGTGATTCTTGAGATCAGATTTAGATTGGGAGATGCATCTGTCATCTGAGATACTAGATCCAACCATAAGCTGTGCCCAAACTCAAGGGAGAACTTTTAAGAAACAACTTAACCATATCCTAGAGTTTATCCTTGTTTGGCAATAAAGTCTCGTGGTCATGTGCTTGTCATATGACTCTTGTGTATCCAAATGTTACATTCATAACACACATGACTGGTCTAGATCCAGGGCATAGGGTTAGCCTCATGTCTTCAGTCTGTTATTCAGTTCTGTTGTTCTTCCATTTTAGAAGCATCACTCTCTTTCAGCTATTGGCTATTCTTATGATTGCTTCTCTTCTTTTTGATGGTGCCTCAGGGTCTATGGGAATTCTCCCATCAGGGTCTTGGTTCATGCACTCTTCTGTACTATATAAATACTGTAGCCTTAGCATGTCTCAAGCCCCAGTCTTAAGCATTTGTATCTTACTGCAGGTGGTCTCACTAGGGCTCCTATATTATCTCTTTGCTTTGCTCTCACTGAAACTGACACCAATAAGCCCTTGATTAGAGTTCTAGCTCATTGTTGCAATACTGACATTGTATATCATAACACTTGCTCAAGACTACTTTACTAGTTAAGGGCACTTATTGCAGAAAAATGTTTTTGATGAAGAAAGAATATTTGTGGGGACATGAAGAGCAGTTAAAGGATTTTATTTTTGAAGCAGTTCTTGGATTTGAAGATGACAAATCTGGAAGACAATTGTTCCAAAGAAGATTCAATGCATTTAATGAACAAACAAGAAAAGATTTTGTATAAAAGAGAGGCAGAGATAGAAAGGTTGCAATCACAGATCATCTATGTTCTCTTTATCCTTCCTGCAGTCTAAAAACCATTTCATGACTCCCTCAGACAGTAGCCCAAGCTGTTGAACTTTGACCTATATGCCAGCTCATTGAATAAACCTGAGTTAACAGAGTTCAGTTCAATCCTCTTACAGCAGCAGCCTATCCCAGACTCCATTCAGCAACCCCAATACACCCCAACCCCCTACCAATGCCCCCAGCACTGCTCCCAGCCATTGATTCCTACTATAAGTGGGATAAATATAACTTCAGATCTTGGCAATATGATTTGGCTACTGGCCAAAGAACTTACCAGGACAGGAGGTCAGAAGAAGATAGCAGACCCTGGTAAATGAAGTGGAGAGAAGAAGAAGTGGAGGAAGTGGTTTGTTTCCTTACAGATTTGGGTGGATGAACAAAGATGAAAAAGTAACAAGGAATTGACAGCAGCTGTGTTGTTCAGATTGGAAGGAAAAGCAGAGGGTTTTGTGCAGCTAACTCTAGAAAAGTACAGAAATGGAGAAGAAGAGTATAGGCTAACAGCGAATGGAAGTAGGAAAAGGATGGGGTTGGCCACATGGCCAGATTTTGAAGAAATATCAATTAAGCTTTGCAATTATTTCCACATTAACAAACTCACCCATGAATCTCTCAAAAAGTTAGAAGGGTTATAACATACCTTGTCTATTGACAAATACCTTCAAGACTTCAAGATTCTCAGACAGGAGGCAGAAATCAGTAACAACCATGCATTGAAGCTGATAAGGGAACAAGTGCAGTATAAAGTCTACCAACAGGCCTGCATGCAAGGTATTAAAGAGAATTATATCCTTTTTGTGGAACAGTGTCATAACATAGGACATTCATTCAAAAGAATGAATATAGAATGACCAGCTCCCTGATTCACTCCCCAATATCAAGCTCCTTGATACTCCCCCAATAATTAATACCAACCTCCATATATTCCTCTTTAACCTAATCAACCTAGATTTACTGTGGTTGGCACTCAACCTGGGTGTGGTGCACCCATGGAGATAGATTGCCAGGCAGTAATGCAGGTCCACACCTGCTTCAAATGCAGAAAACCAGGGCACATGGCAAAAGATTGCTGTGGGGTTTTTAACCCAGCAGTACTGCAGCCCTTGAATAATTTTGGCAAGAGTCCCCAGTCTCAGGGACAGAATCAGAGGCAACAAGGCACATAGGTGCAATACATGCAGCCTGTGAGGTTTTCAGAGTTCACTTCATCTGATGCAAATGGTTGGCAAATGGCAGAACCAGTTTCCATTGGACCAGTATATAATATGGCAGATGCTGCCAGGTTTCAGGAAATACCTGCAGCATCATGGGAAAGTATGGATAAGGCTCATGCATATTTCCAGGACATCTTTGAGATGGAATGGAAACAGAAGAAAGTGGGAAAAGGCTGAGGAATTCTATTAGGTTAGAAATGGAACTTCTAGTATGTAAATCATTTTCTTCTTGTTCATTTAATGTTCATATCATGAAATGGAATCAAAGTATTCTGTCTGTAATGGCATCTCATTTGAGCATGGCCCCAGAAATAGGGTGCTTAATTCCATCTGACAATATTAACAGACATTTATTTGCAATAGGAAGTAAAGAAAGAAAAGATCTAGCCAAATTATTTAATAGAAAAGAAAGAGATGAACTTGGGGTAAGTGTAAAAATTAATGGGGAAGTAAGGGGAAGAAACAGTCTAAAAATGGAGTCTTGTGGACTAACTTTTGCAATAGTGGATTCTGGAGCATCAGTAATATTCATTGACCAGAAATTCATGTGGAAGCATGGTTTGTATGAAAAAGATATGCCTAAACCCTTAACAGTATACAATGCAGATGGAACAGAGGGTAATATTGGAAAAATCGCTTACTATGTTGTTATTTATATAGCCATAAAAGGAAAAAATGAAAAGTGGCACAAAGAACACATTAATGCTTATGTTTCTTCTTTGGGAACCCTAGATCTCCTTATAGGATATGATTGGTTTGCAAGACACAATCCAGAAATTGATTGGGTCAAGAAGACCATTGACTTTCCTAGATGTTCAGCAGATTGTGAAATGCATTTGCTATCAAGATAGGTAACAGAAGAAGAACAAATGCAATTACAAAAAGAAGTGCCAAAAGAATTATGGGAATTTATTCCTGTATTCTCACAACATGAATTGGAATGCATGCCTACTTGAAAACCCTGGGACCATGCAGTGGAGTTAAAAGAAAACTTCATACCAAAGAAGGGTTGTATTATTCCACTTTCAAATGAAGAAATAAAGGAGGTATGCAAATTTGTTGATAAGAAAATGAAAAAGGGCTACATTTAATCATCAAAATCTCCACAAACATCTCCTGTCTTCTTTATTAGCAAGAAAGATGATGGAAAAAGAATGGTAATCAATTACAGGTATCTGAATGAATATACCATTAAAAATAATTATCCTTTACCCTTGATATCAACACTAATTGATAGGTTAAATGGAGCTGATATGTTCACCACTCTAGATTTGCAGTGGGGATACAACAATATCTGCATGAAGGAAGGTGATGAATGGAAAGGGGTGTTCACAATGCCAATAGAGGCTTTTGAGCCTTTGATAATGTATTTCAGAATGTGCAACTTCTCAAGTACATTTCAAGCAATGGTTAACAATACTTTCCACAATATGTGGGAACATGTGGTGATTTATATTGATAATATTATGATTTTCACAAAGAACAAGAATCATAACCAACATCTCAAAATTGTTGCAGAAGTTTTGGGTCATCTTTGTGACCATGACCTCTTCTTGAAACCATCAAAATATCACTTCACTCAGAACCAAGTTGATTATCTGGGCATGGTTGTATCTAAAAAGGGGGTACAGATGCAACTCAACAAGACTAGTGCAGTTTGAAATTGGTCTATTCCAAGAACAGTCAAGCAAGTTCAAGCCTTTCTAGAACTAGCAAACTATTATCAATGATTCATTCCAAACTTCACTAATATTGCAAGACCCCTTAATTTTCTCATACAAAAGGATGTTAAATTTGAATGGATATCAGCTTGCATGGCAGCCTTTGGACATTTAAAAGAAATCCCCACATCCAAATCCCTTTTGTGTTATCCTAACTCTTCTAAACCCATTTGCCTTGAAACATATGCTTCAGATGTTGCTATCAGAGCTGTGTTATCATATCAACAAGAAAATGGTCTTTGGCAACCTGCAGCATATATTTCCCACTCTTTGGACACTGCAGAATTAAATTATCCAATTTACAATAAAGAGCTTTTGGCTGTCATTTGTGCTCTTCATGATTGGCAACACTATTTAATTGGAAGAGACTCCTTTGAAATCTGGATGGATCATAAAAATCTGGAGTATTGGAAAAAACAGCAGGATCTGTTTCCTAGGCAAGCTAGATGGCAAGCTACATTGGCAGAATTTAATTTCAAGATGTATTATAAACCGGATCCTACTAATGGAAGAGCAAATGCTTTATCCAGAAGACAAGACCATTTCAAAAACAAACCAGAACCAAATAAACAAATTGTTATGCTTTCTCCTCATATCTTTCAATGTGTAGTTTCTCTTTCTTCTTCATTTTTTACTTGTGTACAACAATCATTAGTGGACTTACACCTTCCTCCTCACTGGTATTATAGTTTAGAAAACAAGATTTATTTAAATGAAAGAAAACAAATATTCATTTCAAAAGATCTATGTATAGAAGCTCTTAATTTGTTTTACTCCTCTCCATTAGGTAGTCACACAGGTCAAAACCACACAAAACAACTTTTATCATAATATTATTATTGGCCAGGTCTCAATAAAGATATCACATCTTTTGTTTCACACTGTTCTACATATGCTACATCCAAGGGATCTGAAGCCATTATATCAGTTCATCCTCTTCCTATGGCTTTATCTCCATGGGAAGACATTTCTGTTGATTTTGTTATGGGACTTCCAACATCAAAAGAATTTGATGCTATTATGGTGGTAGTTGATCAGTTTTCAAAAGAAGTCATTTTTATTCCATGCTTTTCTTCTCTTTCTACACTTTACATTGCAGAATTATTTAGAGATCATGTCTGGTCTAGACATGGACTTCCTTCTTCAATTGTTTCAGATCATGGCCCTCAATTTGTCTCAGAATTCACAAAACAGCTTAACAAGATCCTTCAGATCAAACAAAAGATCTCTACAGCTTATTATCCCAGAACAGACAGTCAAACAGAGAGGATAAATCAGGAATTGGAACAGTATTTGCATAACTTTATTGCAAAAAGACAAGAATCATGGGCAGATTGAATCAAAATTGCAGAATACCATTATAATAACTCATACTTCACCTTGACTCAGACTTCTTCTTTTGAAATAATGAAAACCTATCATCCTTGTCTGGGTTTCAAAGCTCCTACAGCAATTAATCCCTCTTTCCATTTTTTATGAGATATGTCCAAATCCTTCAAGGAAGTAAAAGAAGCATTAGAAGAAACAAAGATTAGAATGGAAAAACAGAATAAGAAAGATCTTCCTCAGTACCAAAAAGGTCAACAAGTCTTGTTATCCACAAAGAATCTTATGCTTCCATATCCTTCCAAGAAGTTGTCCAAGAAATGGATTGGTCCATTTACAGTGTTGGAAGTTATTCCTCATGCAGTTTGTCTCAAACTGCCTTCCACTATGTGCATTCATCCTACAGTATACATTTTGTGCATCAAACCATATTTACCATCTCTTCAAGGGCAAGACATTCTCACTCCTGATTCTATCATTATTACCAAAGAAGGCCATGAAGAATATGAAGTTAATTATATAGTTGACTCTCATATTAAGGGTGGAAAACTGGAATATCTTGTTCATTGGACAGGTTATGGGGAAACTAATCATACTTGGCAAACAAAAGACAATTTAACAAATTCTTCTGTACTTATTGAAGAATTCCATAAACTCTATCCTTCTGTACCATGACAACTCTTTACTATGGACCTTACTTCTTTCCAAGCTCTGTTTAAACTGTATGAAAACCACACTGAAGCTGTATTGTTAGCTGTGTCTCATCTGGAATCTGAGATCTAAGAAGGGGGTAGTGTTATAGTTCAATTTTTCAATTTTCAATCACATGACTTTATCTTATCTTTTCATGTGGTTATCTAATCTTTTATCTTATCTAGGCATGTGATGGGTCACATGACTGGTCTAGACCCAGGGCATAGGGTTAGCCTCATGTCTTTAGCCTGTTATTCATTTTCATTGTTCTTCCATTTTAGAAGCATCACTCTCTTTCAGCCATTGGCTATTCTCACAATTGCTTCTCTTCTTTTTGATGGTGCCTTAGGGTCTGTGGAAATATCCCCATCAGGATCTTGGTCCATGCACCCTTCTATACTGTATAAATACTGTAGCTTTAGCATATCTCAAGCCCCAGTCTTGAGCATTTGTATCTTACTGCAGGTGGTCTCACTAGGGCTCCTATATTATTTCTTTGCTTTGCTCTTACCAAAACTGACACCAATAAGCCCTTGATTAGAGTTCTAGATCATCATTGCAACACCAACATCATATACCATAACAAAAGCTGGCAAAAGCCTAAAAATAGAGTAGTAAGATATCAATGCCTCATTAATAAGGAGGAAGGATTCTATGGCTAGTGGCTTAGCTTTCTTAAATGAGGGTGAAGTAGAGAGTGGAAAAATGAAAATAAATGTTGCATTATAACAGAAACTGAGGTAAGTCATATTATACACTGATTACATTCACCAACTAGTTAATATCTACAAGATCTTTTTGTTTCTAGATTAGTTTAAGGAAATAATCCCAGTTTGTCATCCATACAAAATTGTAATGAATATAAGGACTAAGTACTAGTTAGCAGCCATTGCTATAGAATATGGGATGTTTATACTGTTGTAAACTTGACCAGCAACACTTTAGCTTTCCATTTATGGTAATAGTTACATAAGCTTAGAGCGTACACTTCGTACCATTTTCTAGTTTATGTCCTTAGTAGCTTAACATCTACTGAGGTTCTCATAGGTTATTATAATTTCACTTAGCTCTGCACAGCACTCTTTTTCAACACATACATACCTCAGTTGGGGTATAGAAATGACTGAGGATGTCATGAGGAATAATAAACAATCTTAAGGGGCTGCAAAGTCTCATTCCACTAACATGTTGGATAGACAATGAAAGGTTAGAAACTTCATGGTGAAACAGTAAGCTGTATGATATGGAAACCACACTGTAATCAATCAACAAATTGAAGCCTTCTCATGTCTAGTGTCTGACTCCCAATAAGTAAGACCTTACAATAAACAACACACAAGAATCACCAACAGGCACTATGATGACTTTTTAATACAATCAAGCTGTTTGTTCATCTATTGATATCTCTCCAATATGCTCTGATCCCCCATTGAGCTGGGCATCTGCAAATACAATCGCAGATCTACTCGCGCCGTGAACAGATAATCCAGTCAACCCGAATCCGGAGTCGATTCCCGCACCAACCCCTCCACGAGTGCTGTGTGCGTACAGCTCCCGTAAATCCAGTATAAACCGGGGGATTAGCGTAGGGAGTGGAATATGCATCACAACGGCTGCCGGAATGGTTTGCCACCCTTGCGATGGAATTTTCCCATAGACAGACAACGCGTTCATGAGGTTCCATGCAAACATACTATCATGTAAAGTCAGCTCTTAGCTTTGTTGCCTCCCACTATTAGATGGAACACAGAGACAGGGAGAAGAAGAATGAGATGAGGACATACCAAAGGAAGTAGAATAGGCCCTCTATCACAAGCAAGTTCATGAGTTGGCTGAGTCGCCATCGCCTCGTGACTTGATGCATTTGAAACGACTCCCGTATAAATTGAATAGTGACTAATGTGAACATCACACTGCCATAGATAAGTTGACTGATCGGAGAAGCACTATTCAAAGCAACAGGATAAGAAACTTGGGAGCAAAATGAGTGATTCCCAATTTGAGTGCTGACCACTGACACCAGATGAGCCGATATACCGGATATTGATACCAGCCACCACTCACCTGAAATATTCTTCGGAATGGCATCAATAATGTGAGCAACAATCGAGGGAATAACCTCTCCGATGTAAAAAGTGAGGAGAATCCCAAGGATTAGCCTCGATCGATTGTACATTGCCCACAGGCGTAACAACATCACAGCTGCAATCGGCACGATGCATGATGACTAGTCTCGACCGGAGCTACACCATGACGCACCGTCGGCCATACAAATAAACGTTAAGACAGCCCAGTGAATAATCGTGTAAAGTACCCAACCTCATAAACATCCGTGAACCGAACAATCATAGAAGCACCCAGGAGGAGTACTTACAACTGTTTGGTTGATACCAACCGTTAGAGGGGTCCAACGAGGGATAAGCAACGGCCACTCACAGCTGGGTTGTTATCAACGGGTTGGCTCTCAGTGATGTGATCAAACACACCTTTACGGGAACAGGAACAAAGGTACTTCCCCCTTTCGATCCCACTAGTCAATCCAATGCATTGCAATATTCAAGTTTGAACGTACACAGAGCATATGTTCTGGAGAACCATTAAGGAATCAGATTGAACATTCAGTACGTGGCTGTGATGTCCAAGAACATACATGAAGGCACCAAGACCAATATAACGAATCTGTGACAGCAGTTAGCCTGGTAGAGCAAGAGAGCTCACGACGTACGAGAATGAAGAGTGTGGATACCGAGGTCCAATGTCTATCCTGCAGTGATATCAAAAATATGTCGCGCACTCGAACAACGTCATCTACGAACCCAAATATAGTCTATCTGCGCATAGAATATAAATCCCAGTAAGAGTTATGCAGGATAGGGAATAAATATAGTAGCATACCTCTCTTGAAAAGGTGAGGACTGGAAACATCAAGATAAGCCTTTCAGATGGACGCGTATGGAGGGCCACGTATACCGTAATCATATACGATGCAAGTGATAATAGCGACTGCAATTCTTTCGGTGGGAATTGTTAACGCAGAGTGAGGCAAGACGTACGAGTAATGTAGTCATTCAGCAGAAGGGGCGGCGGAGAGGAAGCCATGACGCCTGGTATGTGAGCACTAAGATAAACTCCCAGGACTCCCAAGAAAAGTGGATGAGGAGCACACCACGGGTTCTCGTGAAAGCGTGACCTGCAAGTTTTATACATTCATTAGCCGCATGCTGATCCAGCGTTTAAGCCCAGAGCTATGTCCCGAAGCCTCGCCACTCCTTCACTGCTTTTCTCGTCTTTTCCTGTATACCCGTACTGCGCATGGTATATACGTCATTTAACGACCTGTTCCGGTCTGGGTGTTCCTGCCTCTCTGGCATCGACACCTGTAGCCACCTACGGTCAAAAAACAAAAACTATACTAGCAAGAACAGAACAGAATAAAGGTCCAAGATCAGCTTAGATCAGAATTACGTAGCACCCTTAAGCCGAACCAATCACCAAGGATATATTGACATACACATACATTCATCATCAATCACCGCGAGGCTGCGCGGACAGATGATGGGCTGGTGCGGTAGCAAGCAAGCAATTATTACACGATGTACGTCATCGACATCAGCGGTCGGCGCACGCACAAATGTCACAAGCAACGATCATGGGCATCAGGAGTAGAGTAAAAAGTAGATGGCAAGTGGTATCGTGTTGTCACGTCATGTGTAGGAGCGGGTCATGAGCAAGATGGACATCGCAAGCGAACATGACGGTGAAAAGTGATGGGGATTTGAGGTAGCGCAAAACACAAATGAACGAGTAGAAATGTTCGCATGAAAAAGGACGAAAACGGAGGGCGAAATGAATAAACAGAAACCATGACTTAAATCCTCACTCTCTCGAAATCAAACGTCCCTAGGCGAAACACGGACAGCTCATCCTCCTGACCGTCCTTGTTCGGCGAGGTCGCTTCTGTACCGGCTGTCAATGTCGTGGTCATTCGTGTTATATCTGTATCATCATAGGTTGTCTTTGCGTCGACACTCCGAATAGTCGGTGCCGTCATTGAATGTGCAAACGAGGGCACGGGTCCCAATACTGATACACGATTTGGTTCCCCAGAGGTCGGTAACGGAAGCTCATCCAAGGGTGAGAGTCGACCCGATCCAACCGTCCCTCCAAAGGCTGAGACAGAGGGAGAGACAGCACTGCCTTGCCGACGGCCAAATGGAGAAAGGGAGCGAGAGTGAACAGAACATGGGCTCGCAGTCTGTACACGAGAATGAGTAGACGGGCGGGAGGAGTTGGATCCAAGATAGACATGAGAATGCCTGGAAGACACGGGAACAGGACCGGGGGAACGCGAACGTGGGCTTAAGAGTGAGTGCACCGAGTGTAGCGAGCTCTGGTCAGAGTTCGTCGAATGAGTCTGATTGACTACCTAAGGCTACCGAGCGCGTAGCTCAGTAATCAGTCACATGTCACCCTCAGAGGAAACTCACTGTACCCGATGTTGCCCGCCGCCATGCGCGTACTTGTGAGTCGCCAAGTCCTGGAGGTGTAGCTACACTTCTTGTTGCTGTAGATGTGCCTCAAAAGGTGAGGACTGGCAACATCAAAGTAAGCCATCTTGATGAATGCATACGATAGGCCAATACCATAATCACGCAGAATGCATGTATCAACTGCGACTGTAATCCTTTCGTGAGAATGGTTAATGTAAAGTAACGAAAGATGTACTCATTCTTCTGAAGGTTTTCGATGATGGGCTGTGGAGATACAGCCATGATCCTGATATGTACCAAGTGCATGCTCTAAGCTTATGTAATGAAGTAAATGGAAAGCTACAGCGTGCTGGTCAAGTTTATGACATTGTTGCACCGCTAGATGATCAAAATTTTGATGGTTGAACCTTCCACTCGCCTTCTACCGCAACAACCGACAGGGACCCTTAAAATTTTTGGGCCATAGTGGCACACTAACCCTTTATTTGTTAGTGGAAGCCAACCTACAAGAACCGATACGCAGACCACCTGAAATCGCAATATCTGGGGTTAGATAAGTTCCGGGAGGCATGCAGAGATGTCCCGACTCTCGTCAGTGCAGTGTGTGGTGGGCTAGTACAACAGACTGTCTCATAATGCATAGCGCCCAAAGCCTACACATCCCAAGTTTCTGAACATCTCAGCCACCTGTCCTCGAGTCTGGAGTACAACACGCGACAAGGAGTCCCATCGTACGTTGACGAGTTGCATCTGGTAACAACATGACGGCTCCACCGAATGACAGCCTTTGACACCAACTATTCCATGCCCGTTGACGTGTGTGTTGATTATGGTGCGGTTTCCATACCATGCAGCCTATCGTTTCACTATGACTGTTTTAATCCTCCGTTGCCTACACAACTTATCTAGCGTGATTCGACTCCGCATCCCTTTAAGGTCGTTTATTCTTCTTCTTAGCACTCTCAGTCGTTTCTCCGTCCCGACTCAGGTATGCATGCACTCGCTGTACACCGCAGCACTAATTACTGACGAGTACTTAGTCCTTACATTCATTAGAGTGTCCTCGGTTGACAGCGTCTTAGGGATTGGTACCTACGATGGATCTACAGTAAGATGGGGATTGGTTCCTGTCAGGGTAAAAGGAGTTGACTCAGAATGACGATTGTGTCCACTCTCATAAGTTACAAGTAATCTTACGAGTACTACTAGCACCCGGATTCGAGGGGGTGTCCAATCCACAAGAGTGATCCTGCAATGGAACATGCAGCGTGATCAACTCCTCTATACAGGGTATACAGCTAACGGGCCGCATGAATAGACTCGGGGTACGATCACTGTCAGAGTTGTCGGTCGAGTGCGCACAGATCGGACAAGTCCCATGTTATCGTTCAACGACATAGTCCAAACAGGCTCGCATACAATTATAACCACACAGTTAAAATCTTCCTTCATTCATCGGTATCTCCTCTTCACGGTCTGATCCGCCATCGAATCCAGTATCTGCAAATATCGTCGTGGACCTACCCACACCATGGAAGGAGGATCCAGACAACCCGAATCCAGTGTCGATCCCGCTGCTAGTGCCGCTGTGAACCTCGCGCGCGTACAGCTCCCGCAAATTCAATATAAATCGTGGTGCCAGTGTGGGGAGCGGAATACCCATCACAAGGTCGACCAGTATAGTTTGCCACTCCCCTAATGTGAGTTTTCCAAAGCCAGCCAGCGTGTTCATGAGGTTCCATAAAAACATACTGTCACAGATAACTATTTTCAGTTCCGTTATTTTGGATGGGATAAGGGACGGAGAGGAGAAGAATAAGAGAAGGACATACCAAAGGAAGTAGAGGAGGCCCTCAAAGACAAGCAAGTTAATGAGTTGGTTGAGTCGCCATCGCTTCGTGGTCTTGAACATTTGGAGCGACTGCAGCATAAACTGGGTGACTACTAGTACGTACATCACTCCGGCATGAATAAGCTGAGAGATGGAAGATGCGTCATTCCACTTCACAGGAAAGGAATCTTGGGAGCAAAAGGTGAGATTTAGGATTTGATGGACCCCTACTGTGACACCCACGAAGCAGTGTGGTCTAATCAGTATATCACCTACAGATATTGAGATCTGCCTCTACCTACCCGAAGTATTCCCTGGAACGGTGGACATAATGCAACCAATAGTTGAGGGAATAATCTCCCCTATATAAGAAATAAGGAGAATCCCGAGGACCATCCTCGATCGGTTGTACATTGCCCACACCCGTAGAATCATCACCGCTGCAATCCGTACGATGCGTTACTCCCGTGATTTTGGCTGAAACTATGTGATGACGCACCATCGGCCGCACAAATGAATACAAATTCCGTCCATTGAAGGAGTAAAACCAGTGCCAAACCTTGGAAGTATCATTCCTGATTTGAGCGGACACGGTCATTATCACAGAGAGGTACTCACAACTGTTGAATTGACATCAATTGTCTGGATATTTTTAACAGGTAATAGGGAACAGCCACTCACGTCTGGGAACTGCGATCAGTGGGTTAGCGGTCAGCGACGTAGTGGATCATACCTCTGCAGGACCGGGAACAAAGGAAGTTCCGACTTTCAGTGGCATCCGTGAGATCCCTGTACCGTAAGACTCGAGCGCAGAACATACCAAGGGCGTATATTCTAGAATATTCAGAGATTAGGTTTAGGTATGTGGTTCGTATTGAATGTCTAAGAACATACATCCAGGAACCAAGGCCGATATAACGAACCTTGGATGATATTCAGCTTAGCATTGTGACAAGAGAGTCCAATACGTACGACAACGAAGATCGTGGACACCGAGGTCCAAGGTTTTTTCTGTAGTCATTTCAGAAACATGTATATCGCCCACTTGAACGATATTATCTGCGAACCCAAATGTAGTCGATCTGCGAAAGGATTATCAGTACTTCTGCAGAATCCGAGAATGCAAATGAATGATGTATCATACCTCTCGTGAAAAGTTGAGGACTAGCAACGTCGATATAAGCCATTTGGATGAATGCATGTAGGGAGCTACTACCGTAATCGTACACAACGCAGGTGAGAACTGCGACTGTGACCCTTTGGTGAGAACGGTGAATGTAAGGTGAGGAAAGACGTGCCAGATATGTATTCATTCTGCCGAAGGGATGTGAGGATGGACTGAGGAGAAGTAGCCATGACCCGCACTAGGAGAAAAGCGGATGAGAAGGGTGTTTTGGGTCCCGAGATAGAAGAGATTTTAAATGGGCAGGCTTACGGCCGGTGACCTCGCCGCTGACTCAGATCAGCGGGCATAGTTTTGATGAACTTCGCTCCCTCTTTCCGCCGCGGCAGGGATGGAAAATACGTGGTGGCCGAATTACCCGTGGCAGTAAAATCAACCCCCATTCACTGGTGGAAGCCAACTCACGAGAGCTAGTGCCAACACGCCGGGTCTGCAATGAGCACCAACATGCGGGCGTCGTCCTGCGGGTCGGCACGATGCTATACGTAATGGTCGTAAAACGGTCACACTGGTCACGTTCGATAAGGAAGCTCGGCGTTACTGCTTTAGGCAACCAGGCTTCCTTGGACAAGTTGTGGCAGTGCTGATGCATTTCAAATGGAATACACAGCACAGTCCCTGATTGCATGATCCATGGTGTGGACCACATGCAGGTGATCCCTCAAATGGATGGAGTATGAATCAAAAGTAGTTTTTGTTGAAACTGCAGGATACTGCAGGATAACTTGTAGTTACTAAGTATTCTAAGTTAACTAATGGTCCAGTGTAGTTATTAGCTTATGTAAGTGGCAGAGCATAGATAATTAACATATTTCAACTAATCAAAGAATCACTAAACCTGCAAAGTAATTCTCAACAGTTCTTACAGTAACTTATGTTTTGCACTAAATGTGATGGTGTTCAAAAACATCTAATTATTATCCTATACTATAAGTGTATGAAATGTAGTACTTGCTCTTGAATTTCTGCCAGTCCAAGAATCAAATTGTTTGGTTATGTTTTGATAAAATGGCAGCCATATTAAAATAACAACTTATTAGGACAGTTTTTTTGACTTTGTACAAGATATGGTATTTAGTACTTGATATGATCTCCCTTGATCTTGATAACTGCTTGAATTCTTCTAGGCATGCTTTCTATCCATTTCTGACACTCCTTTACAGAAATTCTTTTCCACTCTGCCACCACCCTATTCTATAATTGATAAACTTCTGTAAATACTCTTTTATAATCTGAAAGGTATCTTTTCAAGTAACCCCAAGTGTATTCAATGGCATTAAGGTCTGGAAATCAAGTAGACCAATCCAGAAGCTTGATATCTTGCTTCTCAAACTAATTTGAACTCTTCTAAAAGTATGCTTGAGATTATTATTCTATTAAAAAACAATTTGATCTGCAGAAATTCCAGAATTCTTTATGCTTTGCAACAATTCTTTTTCAAAAATTGCCACATACTGTTCAGCATCCATTCTTTCCTCAATCTTACTCAAACTCCCACACTATTCCACCCAATATAGCCTTATATAATAAGTAATTCTTTTTCAAATTTAACTGTATCTTTGATTTTTTGGAAGTTATTCCCTTTTTTTTTTCCACACATATTCTTGTGTTGTAAACTTGACTAGCATGCATTAGCTTTCCATTTATGGTAAATCTTACATAAGCTTAGAGCGTACACTTCATACCATTTTCTAGTTTATATCCTTAGTAATTTGACATCTACTGAGGGTAAGCCCTATTTTTATAGGCATTTACTACTATACTAATCTATCTTAGTTCTCATAGGTAGTACTTCTAATATCAGTAGCTTGACATCTACTGAGGTTCTCATAGGTTATTATAATTCCACTTAGCTTTGCACAACATTTTTTTTCAACATCTTGTTTATCTGACCAAATCACCCTCTTTTAGTTCTTCATAGTCCAATGCTAATACTTCAGAGCAAAGGCCAATTTTTTTTTTAATAAGCAGCAGAGAAAAAAAGTTTTTTCTTTTTTATCACAGCTTTTAAAGAGACTTCTTTAAGAGTATTCCTTACTATTTGTAGGCAGATAAAACTGCTAACAATGGAATTGATGAAATGAGTGGCCTAAACTGCATTACTGGCCTTTTTAGTTAGAATCTGCTAAATAATAGCATGTTTATTGATAGAAAAGAGTTTTGAAAGATAATTACTATTGTTATAAAGTAATAACCAGAACTATCAAGGCACTTCAAAACTTTCATGCACTACACTACAATAATCACATGATCATGGAAGTAGCAGTCCTTTTTTGATAATTCTAGTCTATGGTTTTTTTTTATTTAGAGTTTTTCTGCAGTGGTTACATAACTGGTTATCTGTTAAAATATATACCAATCTCCTTCCTGAAAGAAACCCTTATAGCTAGAGGGCAAAGGTCAGGTTCCAGCATCTTAGTGGTGCATGAACCTGTTAAAATCTATCCCTAGTACAAATGAATTGTTAAACTATATACCAATTTCCTTTCTGAGAAAGCCCTTGTTGCTAGAGGGCAAAGGTCAGGTTTCAGCACCTTAGTGGTGCATAAACCTGAGGGAAGGTCATACTCCAGAAACTCTGGGGATGTCCAGAGACTTCCAGAGGAATTCAGAAAGGATTGGTTGATTGAATGGAACTTGGCTTTATCTTATGTGGTGCACCCTTGCACTTTCTGGTGTTCTGATTTACATAGATGTCAGAGGTGGGGAAGAGGACTGTCTCAGTGCTCAACAAGAGGGATAGGCAGGACAAGGAGAGTCAAGCCTAGTCATGGAGGTGGAACCTTATGACTTCTTCAAGAATATTGCTTGGTTCCAGAGGTTCTTCAGAGTAACCTGGAGAGTCAGAGTGAGCCCAAGGGCTCAAGCAGAGTAAGAATGATGACAAAAGGGTGTTTATGTCAATATTCATACTGAGGTACAAGATACAGGACTACAGTACTTATATCTCAGAGAGGCAGAACTATCTAGAAGTGTAGCAAAGTGAGACAGATGCAAACTCAGAAGTGAAGCAGATATCTAAATATCTAAGAAACAAATGGAGATGTTAGGGAAGACAATGTCCAATCATGTCAGACTGAAGCTGAAGAGTAACAGGATAAAATGAGAGGAAACAAGGAACAGAAATGAAATAAAAATAGTAACAATACTGGTAATTGTAACTGAGAGTGGGAATGGTAATGGAAGTATACTGGAATGGTTCAGAGATAATGAACTTGAACTAAGGTAGTACTTAACTGGAACAGAAATAGAACTAAAAACAAAATAGGGTGGAGTGGAAGCAGAGGGCTGGGGAAGTATATACTGATGAAGGGGCAGGAAGCATACATGCAAAGCTGGGGCAGACTAGAATGGTGATGAAGGGCCAAAGTTACCTGGAGGAGAGTCAGAGGGCCAGAGTAGCTTACTGGATATAAGGACCAGTCATAAGCCAGGTTGAGATAGGGTTGAAATTGGGTTGAAGGTATGGAATATGACAGAATCTGAGGGAAGGTCATACTTCAGAAACTCTGGGGATATCTGGAGACTTCCAGAGGGATTTGAGAAGGGTTTTGTTGATTGGACAGGACTTGGCTTTACCTTATGTGATATACTCTTGCATTTTCCAGTGTTCTGATTTACAATAGTGGCAGAGGTTAGGGAAAGAGCATTCTCAATGCTCAACAAGAGAAACAGGTAAGACAAGAAGAGTTAAGCTTAGTCATGGGGATAAGACCTTACAATTCCTTCAAGGATATTGCTTGGCCTGGAGGTGCTCTGGAGTAATCCAGAGGGCCAGAGTGAGTCTAAGGGCTTGGGCAGAATGAGGATAATGACAAGGGGGTATTTATGACAATATTTATACTAAAATAACAGATTGTTAAAACTCAAAACAGTTGGAAGTAAATTAACTGCTACTATTACTACTACTGCTAGGTTGGAGTTCATTAGAAGGGGATGTGAGCTCTGGAGGTCTCCAGATAATTCCGGAGATTTCTGAAAATGGTCAAGTAGTTAAGTAGCAGGTTCTTTATCAAATAGGACTTGGCTTCACCTTATGTGGTATACCCTTGCATAGCCTTGGTGTTCTGATTTGCAGCAGGCCAGAGATAGCCAAGAAGAGCTTGCTTAGGGCTTAACAAGAGAGATGGACAAGACAAAGAGTATCAAGTCCAGTCTTAAGAAGCAGAGTTATCAAGACTCAAGAAAGGTAGCCAATAGGCTGGTTATAATCTCCAGCAGGGCCAAAGGTCAGAGTGAGTTGGGGGACTCAGGTTAGATAGGGGTAGTAACAACAGTAAAGTTGTCACTCATTTCAAGTTAACATTAAGCCATAATAACTTTAATGCTGAAAACTCTGGAGTAATTTGAAGGGTTGATGTGAGCCCAAAGGCTTGATTAGAGTAAAGACAATGAAAAGAGGGTGTTTATGTTGATATTCATACTGAGGTACAAGATATAGGACTATAGTACTTATACCTCAGAGAGGCAGAACTATCTAGGAGTATAGTGAAGTGAGACAGGTACAAACTCAGAAGTGAAGCAGATATCTAAATATCTAAGAAATGAATGGAGATGTCAGGGGAGACAATGTCCAATCATGTCAGACTGAAACTGAGAGGTGATAGGATGAAATGAGGGAAGACAAGGAACAGAAATGAAAATGGGAACAGTGACAGTAATTGAAAGCAGGACTA
>JBBPKN010000271.1:0-51512 GCA_038089275.1 Pulveroboletus cf. rosaemariae
ACGATACTGTAGCCTATATAAACTGTAGCATAGACGTCTCAAGGCTCCCCAGTCTTGAGCATTTGTATCTTCATTGCAAGTGTCCTCACTCATACTCATTCCATCATCTTTTCTCTACCATCTCCTGTGACCGCTATCAGTGCAAGCAAGCCCCAGATTAGGGTTTAGAACGTTCAGCAGTTATCGAAGGTCATAACAAATCCCAGATGCACACAGACCAAGTCCAGGGCACAGGGAATATCTAAATAAGGGAATTGGGCATAGGGCGTGCTTACTGAGAATATGACCAAGCGGGCCATGCAGATAAGGGATGTCTAACATGAGGAGGTGGGAGAATGGAAGGGAAGGATGTCTAAATATAAATAGAAGTCAGGGCCAGCGGATATTAAACCATACCCTCAACCATAAGGCCAAGGAGATCCCATCTAGAGTTCTGCCACGATCAGATCTGACCCTCTTCTGGATCGAGATCAGATTCATCGGAGATCTGATCGGGAGATGCAATCTGTCATCTGAGATACTAGATCCAACCATAAGCTGTACTCCCAACCATAAGGCAATAGAATATTAAATAGAAGTGCTTAACCATAACCTAGGGTTTATCCTTGTTTGGCAATGAAGTCCCATGGTCACGTGCTTGTCAGGTGACTGCACAATAGCGTTTGTAACACAATCAAGGCCCTCAATTCACCTCAGCCTTTGCTAAGGAGCTTGGAAAACTCCTTGAGTACAATTTATCCCTCTCCACTGCATATCATCCTCAATCCAATGGTGAAACTGAATGAGTTAACCAGGAAATTGAGACATACATCCACATTTACTGCAGCTTCAACCCTACCGGATGGGCTGACTTCATTATTCATGCTGAATTTGTTCACAACTGCCACCCCCACTCCATTACTGGGCAATCTCCATTCTATCTTATGATGGGATATAAACCCCATGCCCTCCCTTCTATAATCAATGAATCACTGATGCCTGCTGTTGCTAACCACACTAAGGCACTCCTCACTGCTTGTGATGAAGCACTTGCCGCCCATGATCTAGCCTGCCAAACTATGGCATCCCACATCCATTCCACCTTCTCTCCATTTGCCAAAGAAGATAGAGTGTGGTTAGAAGCCCACAATTTGAAATGGGCTATTGTTCACCCAAAACTCTCCCCTAAACAGGAAGGACCCTTTACCATCACAGAAGTCCTTTCCCCAATCACCTATTACCTCCACCTTCTATCCACATGGAAGATTCACCCTGTTTTCCATGCATCCCTGCTATCACCCTATTGCAAAAATGACATTCATGGGAAAAACTTCCCTGCTCCACCCCTGGATCTTATAGAAGGTGAGGAGGAATATGAATTAGAGCAGATATTAAAACATCAAGGTTCTCCAGGTAACCATCAATTCCTAATCTGTTGGAAAGGGTACTTAGCAGAAGATGATTTCTGGGAACCAGAATGGAACCTGAAACATTCCAAGTCCACTTTGGATAAGTATAAACTCCTCCACCCTTGCCACTTTCCCCCATCCGCTTCTCTTCTCCCTCACCCCACTAAGAAGTTCAACTGTCATTTAAAACAGCAATGACTTTCACTGTCAATCAAGGTTTCTGTTCATGCAACACTCCTCTTGACACTCCACCTCCATCCATGTCTCAACTTCCCACCATGGAAGTTCCTGATGAGCTCTCGCTCATCTCTTCTCCATTCTCTCTTACTGACACTTTCTCTTCCCCTCTGTCCATACTTACCTCTGAGCTTCCTTCTGAGGATTTCATAGCCTCACCCCCTGCTATTTCCATTGGCCCAGCTGCCATTGCTCCCATTCCTGTCCCATCTCCTGCCATTGACACTCAGTCCACTGGTATTCTCAGCATTGACCTGCCACTCTCTGCACATGCCCTTCACCAAGGTGCCCTATTCTCTGATTACTCTCACCAGGTAATGACCTATATTATGAACTCCCATCTTGCTGTCCCCATCAGCTCCCACCTTGACATGTTCTCACCACTCTGGCTTATTTATCAGATATACATGCAGCTCCTCTGTCTCCCTCTCTTGGCCTCAGCCCTCACTTGCATCCCTCATACCCATGTCTCCCTTGCACAAGCCCTTATCACATCTATCCACTGGAAACTCTTATCCAACATCAAAATCCTTGCCTATCAGCTACACATGGATGAGTTCCTTATTGACCTAGACTGCTATATGCACAAGCTGGCCACTGCCAGGGATTACACCCCTTTCACTCCTTCTGCCTCTTCCTCTCCCCTTAACAATAATGAGCTTGCTGCACTAGAATGTGCCAAAGCCTGATGGACCAGTCTTCATGGCGATGGTTACCTTCCCCCTTCCCACCCTTACTTTCATGAGGCCTATTTCCACTGTTGCTGCCTGGGCCACATTTGCATCAACTGCCCCTCCTACCAATGTCCATACTGCCTCTGCTGGCACCTCAGACATACTCAAGCTCACTGCCCAGCTCAATGACATGTCACTAACCCACTCATCTCCTCTTCCTCCTCCTTCTCTTCCTGCAGCTCCTCCTGCACATTCTCCTGTGGCTCATCTCACTCTTCTTGCCACTTACACTGCTCCTGCCACTCTCAAGGTTCCTACCACCACCCTTCCATGGCTCTGTCACCTCCACCACCTTCATATCACACTGATAATGACTTCTGCAATGACATCATTGATGAGGTTGGCTGGGCCAACATCACTGGCTCCCCTGGGCCCTTGTATGATGCCTTTTGAGGTGTCATGAGTCTTCCACCCCTAGCAGGGGGGTAATGTTATGTTTTCCTCTTTTCTTTCCCTCTCTTTCTTTTTCTTGTCTTAGCTTCTGCTCTTCTTGCACCTCAGGTGCTCTCTTGTTTACTTGTTGTTATAGATTCCACTCTTCTTGTATTCTAGCCTTGTCTAGACTGCTCTCTTGTTATGCCCTTTGCCTGGGCCTTCTATCTTTTAATCAGCTGACTCATAATTGTTCCATCTCTTTCCATCCATTTCTACATGGATACCTTACTCATCATTCATCAGCATGATTACTCATTTCATCTCTGCTTCAACTCTATTAGCTGTACTATAAGTAGTGTACTTCCTGTTCTCTTTTTCTTTATGCTACTTCTACCTTGCAATTACCTTATAGTCCTCACATCTCTACTGTTCCTTGTACCTATGTACTCAGAATTCATTGCTTGTGTCCTGGTACTTAACCAGAGGATTATCAGTGTCTGATCTTGGCACACCCCTGGGAGTGTAGCTGGTACCACTAAGGCACAACACTTCATTTGTTGCCTTCCACTCATCTTGAAGCTTACCTTCAGTTCACTTCATCCACAGCAAGGTCTATGCCTGTCCCTACCCAGACCTAGCATAACAGTTTTCACCTCTTCTGCTCAAGCTATCAGACCTCCATAAACTCTACAAAAACTGTTGGCTTCACTCTGTTGATCCCTAGCATCATCCTCTGCTGGATGGTTTGTGTTCACTGATTCTAGGATATCACTAACTTACCCACTATGGTCCATTAACCCTGGATATTAAGTAGTATCTCATCTGTTCACTGGATAACACATGCCAGCATCCTGTGTATCCTCCATAGCTCCATACCACTCTGGTCTCAGCTAACTCTGATCTCAAACCACAGCTCTTGTTGTCATGATCTGGTAGTTATAACTTCATTGCCTAAGTGCATAGTTGTTTCTGCATCGCTCTGCTTCTGTAGCAGGCCAGTTTCATCTGTTGATATGCCTACCAGAAAGACCTCTGTCCACCTCCAATCTTCTCTGAACTTGTAGCATTAGACTGTTCTTCTTTATTGCCCATGGCATCTCTGCCACCCATTTCCTTATCCTTGCAGCTAAGATATACCCACCTTGCTGACCAACCAGGCTTTAGATGCATCACCCCTCTTCCTCTGCACTTCACCATGCCCCTATATTTCACATGCCAAAAGTCTCTTGCCCTCTCTGGGCATCTCTGTCCTTTTCCGCCTCCCCAGAAGGTTTACACTTCCATTGTGACTGCACTGCGATTACCCTTTCCTTCCCTGCTTGCAGTTGGTTGAGTGTTGTTTTGGTTTGCTATGGTTCTCTGCTTGGATTTCTTCTGTATGATGCTATATTTGTTTTATGTGCCACCTCCCTATAACTCTGTGCTGTTGGCACCCTCTGTCCCCTTATAAGAGACCTGTTTGGCAGAATTGTTCCACATCTCTCCATCTCTTGCCCAAGAAATCCTTGCTCTTTGGACATGGTTCCTGACAACTCCATTTCCTGCTTGCAGGTATTTCCTTCTTTCCTGAATGTCATATCAGGACCTGCCCTTCTGTTTTCCCTGGGTATTCTTTTCCTAATAGACCTTCTACTATTCTGCACCTTCTGGGAATTCTTTTATTCTGGATATCTCTTCCTTGACAATGATTCTGCTCTTCTGTGTCCCCTGGGAATGCTGCTTCTTTCTTTGGAATCCTTTGAAACCTCTCCATTATTTGCCTTGGGAATTCCTTGTTTTTCCAGCCTTGTTCTGATGGCTCCATTTCTCTTGCCTTCCATTCCCATTTCTTCTGCCCTGTCATTTGGGACTTGTCCTTTTGTTTCCCTGGGTTCTCCTACTTCTTTGGGGATTTTTCTGCTCTTCCTATGTCCCCTGGGACCTCCCCATTATTGTGTCTGTCCTTTTGATTGACCTTTCCTTCCAGCCTTTCTCCCATTTTTTCAGATCCTTCTGGACCATTTCTGTTTCATACCTTGTGCTGCCCCTGGCACCTTTCCTTTCTGTTTCCTAGTTGACAATGGGACATCAACCTTGAGGAGGGAATAGCATCTAGTGACTATACTGGAAACTGCTGCTCACACCTAGCAATCTGGTCTCCCTTACTCTTACCCTTCCCTCTATTCCCACTCAGCTCTCTGGTCCCTCTCTGGTCTCTTCCGCCATAGTACCCAGGCCACCTGGTCAACTGTCTACCTTTATGCAATGACCAGACATACTCTGCACCAATTGCCCCCTCTGACCACCTTTACCACTAGTGCAGTGCCTGACTCCTACCTATGTTGACTATACCCAGCCCCAATTGTTTCCAGTTATCTCCAGCTTTTCCCCGAGTAGCCCACCTTCCTTCCCTAGTTGCTGTACATAGACAATGTGCAATTCAATCAATATACAGACATTAGTTGTGTATAGAAGGCAAGGCCAGTGAGCAACTCTCAGTGGAACATCCACTCCTCCAAATCTTCTCCAGCCCCCACCATAATATCCTCTGGCTCTGTCCCAGCCCTGAGTTTGGCTACAAAAACCCTCATTCCCTTTCTGACCCTCCAACCTCCATGCCTCTTCCACTGAGCATTATAATCAATTACATGAACACCAGACTCTGCCCTGAGATATCCCTTTTGGCAGCCCTCCTCCATCTGGATCTCAACTAGGTCATGAAGAAGCCTGTTTTGCTCCCTTAAGTCCTGGTGAATTAGACCACCAACCTCATGAATTGTATTGGCAACCAATTTATTACCTGTCATACCAACTCCACAGGCTACCTCATTAAGAGCAGTGAGGTTCCAGACTCCTTCCACCATTCCAACCTGTACTCCACCCCTATTCCTTTGGCTGTTGTTTGCTCCCCCTATTTCCATTGAGGCACCAGCCTTGTATGCCTCAACTCTGCACCTCCTCCTTTCCTGATTCTTGGCCATTATAAGGGCCATCCCATCATCAGGACAGAGAGCAAGCTGGTTATTCAACCAGAAGTAGAGATCTGAAAATCCAGCCATGTTAGAGTGGAAAAATAAGCACCAACTTCTTTTCCTCAGGAACTTATCTTCCTTGAGCCAACTCCACACCAACCCTGACTCTAACTGAGTACAGAATCCTTTCACCCTTGATCATTGTGTTTTAGTTCCCTTTGAAAATAAATGAACCTCCCTCAACTTCACCCTAGATCTGACCCTTCCAACATTTGTTTTGGTTATTATTTGACTATCGGACTCTAGTTTAATTTCTAACCTTCTCTCTGGAAGTTATTCCAAAGCCCCAAAACTCTCCACTTCTACCTCCTTCATTCCTTTTCAGTTTCCCTGTCCTTATGGCAGAAGCAACTGTTTTTGACATCAGGTTTTAATCTCACCCCTTTGGGAAATTCAGCTATTTCTTCCATCCATTATTGGTGATCCATTTGTCCTCCTTATTGCCCCATGACTACCCAAGGTACCCCTTGCCTGGTCATGAGATTTCATTTTGACAGGTTATTACAATTTGCAGAAATCTTACTTTCTAGACTTACTCCACATGTTCTCCAAACTTGTTCACTCAAGGCTCAAAGCCTTCACTTTAGAAGTCATTAACCCCCTTTTCATATTCTTATTTCCAGCCCCTCTGGGTCATTCCCAAACCCTGACCTCTGTTATGAAGACAAACTGGAGTAGTTACTACACTACTCTAGTACCATTATGTTTTTGTCTTCATCCCTTTCCGCCCCCTCCCAGACCCCTGTCCCAAGCTCTGCCACCTCTCCTGCCACCTCTTCCTCTTCTCCATCCTTTGGCTCACTCTCCACATTCTCTCTGCTCACCTTTCATGCAGGATCAAGGATGTCAACCAGCTGCACTAGCAGCTGGTTTTCCCTTCTTATTTCCTGCACTACTATCATATCCCAGACCTCTGACCCAAATTCCAACCACATTCCGACCTGGCTTACCACTCCCGCCCCTCAGCATTAAACGCTTTCCCAGACTTCCACTCCCACTTCACCCATCCCACTTCCAGTCTATTTCTGCTCCAGTTAAGTACTACCCTAGTTCCCCTTTGTCATCTCCGGACCTTCCTGCTATAACTCCATTACTGTTCCCAGTCAGCTACCGTTATCATCATTGTTACTATTCCTGTTCCATTTCTGTTTCTTGCTCTCCCCTGTTTCATCCTGTCACCCTTCAGTTTCAGTCTGACATGATTGGACATTGTCTTCTTGACATCTTCATTCGTTTCCTAGATACCTAGACATCTACTTCACTTCTGAGCTTGCACCTGTCTCATTTCGTTATACTCCTAGATAGTTCTGCCTCTCTGAAGGTATAAGTACTGTAGTTCTGTATCTTGTACCTCAGTACAAATATCAACAAAAACACCAGAACCCTCTTGTCATTGTCCTCACACTGCACAAGCCCTTGGGCTCACTCTGACCCTCCGGGTTACCCCGGAATACCTCTGAGACTATGCGATATCCTCAAAGGAGTCATAAAGCCTTATCTCCATAACTGGCCTTGTTACCCACCCCGACACCTATGTAAATCAGAACAACGGAGAAGTGCAAGGGCGCACCCCATAAGGTAAAGCTGAGTCCCATTCAACCATTGAAACCCTTCCCAGATTTCCCCAGAATTCTCCAGAGCATCCGGAGTTCTGATCTACCTCCAGCATCAAGGTTTTCAATTACAAGAAAAACTGGTTAAAAGTATACTTATCTTGGTATAGGTTTTAACAGTCTCTTTAAGAAGGATGGAAAGGTTTTAACAACTACCCAGTCCCCTACCTTCTGTATGGTTGCCACCAGCAGGTGATAGCCCTCTGCCACCTGCTCAGCACCACCCTCCACTCCCTCTGAGTGAGCCCTCTTTTCAGACTACTCCTCCTTCACATCCCTCTGACACTGCTTCCACATTGGCTTCTCCTTCCCCAGGTATTCACACCTTGCCTTGGCCTCTTGACAGGCCAAGCACAACATGAACTTCCCCATGCCCACCTTACACTCCATCCCCCTATCTGTGCACCTCCAGCATGCCAGTGCCTCCTCCACCCTCTGTTTCCCTTTGTTATTGCTGGGCCCTGCTTGGGCCTGCACTTGCACTGCCTGTTGATCATCAGTGGTGCTACTTACAGGATAACAACCATGGTACTCACTTTTTCATGGGCAGCTGCCTCTGCCACCCTCTAGGCCCTCTGGGCCTTCTCAGCCTGCCTTTGGGCAGCCTCCTCCACTGCTTTCCAGGCCTCTTTCACTCTCCTCCATTTCTCCTCCTTCCTTACCTTTGCATGCCTCTTGCACTTAGTGTATTTGGCATCACTCAATGCCTCATCATCATCAGCACACTCCATGATGTGTTTGTTGGCCCAGACCATGAGATCTTTGAATACAGCCATGTTGTTATAATAAAGGAAGGATGAGCTACCATTTCAGTCCCCATTTTATTTCATAAGCAAGCTAAGAAACTCTGCTCTTCCATCTTATTGTAACTAAACAAGATCACATGCTTATTGCCTTCACAACTCTCCACTCTACCCCTGATGTTACCAAAGTGTGCAATCACATGCCCATCACCATACTATTGCAGGTCACATGTTCATACCCTCCACACCCCAGGCCAACAGCCTTCAAGGATTCAGGCCTAAGGGGGAAATACTATTATATCCCAGACCTCTGACTGAATTCTGACCCCATTCCAACCCAGCTTACATTTGGTCTTCACATCTAGTAAGCCACTCCAGCCTATGACTCCCCTCCAGGCAACTCTGGCCCTCTGTCACCATTCCAGTCTTTCCCAGCTATGCATGTATGCTTCCCACCCCTCAGTGTTATATGCTTCCCTGGGCTTCTGCTCCCACTCTGCCCCATTCCACTTCCAGTCTATCTCTGCTCCAGTTAAGTACTACCCTAGTTCCTCTTTGTTATCTCTGGACCATCCCAATATAACTCTGTGACCATTCCCAGTCAGTTACCATTACCATCATTGTTACTATTCCTGTTCTGTCCCTGTTCCTTGCTTTCCCCTGTTTTATCCTGTCACCCTTCAGTTTCAGTCTGACATGATTGGACATTGCCTCCCTGACATCTCCATTCATTTCCTAGATATCTAGATATCTGCTTCACTTCTGAGTTTGCACCTGTCTCATTTTGTTACACTTCTAGATAGTTCTGCCTCTCTGAGGTATAAGTACTGTAGTCCTGTATCTTGTACCTCAGTATGAATATCAACAAAAACACCAGAAAACCCTCTTGTTGTTATTCTCACTCTGCTCGAGCCCTTGAACTCACTTTGACCCTTTGGGTTACTCTGGAGTACCTCCAAGGCTATGCAATATCCTTGAAGGAGTTGTAAAGCCTCACCCCCATGACTAGGCTTGACTCTCCTTGTCCTGCCTATCCCTCCTGTTGAGCATAGAGACAGCCTTATCACCCACCCTGACATCTATGTAAATTGGGACAACAGTAAAGTGCAAGGGTGCACCACATAAGGTGAAGCTGAGTCCTGTTTGATCATTGAAACCCTTCCTAGATCCCCCTGGAGCTCTCCAGAGCACCCCAGAGTTCTGATCTTCCTCCAGCATCAAGGGTTTTATTTAAAAAAGAGAAACTGGTTAAAAGTATACTTGTCTTAATATAGTTTTAACAGTCTCTTTTTAGTGGGATGGAAAGTTTTAACATCTAGATTCAATCAGAAGATACCATCATCTGAAATTGCTGCTAATCCTGTGCTAACCCTTTAGTCAAGGTATACTCTGAATAGAACTAACCATAGCCTAGAGTTTGGCTTAATCTGGCATAGGAGTCTCATGGTCACATGTTTGTCATGTGACTCTTGTGCATCTGAACTGTTCATTCATAACAATGGAGAGGTTCCTTAATTGATGGGCTGGATTTGAATACCTCTGCCTGCCTTTTTTCCTCTGACTTTATGTACTCACCTGGAGCAGACACATTTGCTTAAGGGTTGGAGAATACAGGGGGGTGCACAAATGAAGTGAAGCCCACAAGGCTTTCTGAGGACTAAAGAGGAATGGAGTGAGCAGAGTGTTCCTGTAGCTGTGTTAAAACTTTCATCCCACTAAAAGGAGACTGTTAAAACCTATACCAAGACAAGTATACTTTTAACTAGTTTCTTTTTAAATGAGATCCTCGATGCTGAAGGAAGGTCAGAACTCCAGAGGGCTCCAGAGAGCTCTGGGGGAATCTAGAAAGGGTTTCAATGATTAAATGGGACTTGGCTTTACCTTATGTGGTGTGCCCTTGCACTTTTCCAGTGTCCTGATTTACATAGATGTCAGAGGTAGGTAAGAAGGCTGTCTCTATGCTCAACAGGAGGGACAGGCAGGATAAGGAGAGTCAAGCCTAGTCATGGAGGTAAGGCCTTACAACTCCTTCAAGGATATTATGTAGCCTCAGAGGTACTCTGAAGTAACCCAGAGGATTAGAGTGAGCTCAAGGGCTTGAGCAGAGTGAGGATGACAACAAGAGGGTATTTCTGTTGTTTTTGTTGATATTTATACTAAGGTACAAGATACAAAACTACAGTACTTATACCTTAGCAAGGCAGAACTATCTAGGAGTGGAATGAAGTAAGACAAGTGCAAACTCAGAAGTGAAGCAGATGTCTAGATATCTAGGAAACAAATGGAGATGTCAGGAAAGACAATATCCAATCATGTCAGATTGAAACTAAAGGGTAACAGGATGAAACAGGGGAAAGCAAGGAACAGGAATGGAACAGGAATAGTAATAATGATGGTAATGGTCACTGAGACTGGGAACAGTAACAGAGTTATACTGGGACAGTCTGGAGATAACTAGGGTAGTACTTAACTGGAGCAGAGATAGACTAGAAGTGGAATGGGGCAGAGTGGGAGCAGAAGCCCAGGGGAGCATATAACACTGAGGGGCAGAAAGTGTACATGTGTAGCTGGGGAAGACTAGAATGGTGACAGAGGGCTGGAGTTGCCTGGAGGGGAGTCAGAGGGCTAGAGTAGCTTACTAGGTGCAAAGACCAATTGTAAGCTGGATCAGAATGGGGTCAGAATTTGGATCAAAGGTCTGGGATATGACAGTATTCCCCCCTTAGGCCTGAATCCTTGAAGGCTGTTGACCTGGGGTGCAGAGGGTACAGACATGTGATCTGCAATAGTGTGGTGATGGGTATGTGATCATGCACTTTAGTAACATCAGGGACAGAGTGGAGGGTTATGAAGGTAACAAGCATGTGACCTTGTTTAGTGACAATAGGGTAAAAGAGTGGAGTTTCTCAGCTCACTCATGAATAAAAACAGGGACTTCAACAGTAGCTTGTCCTTCCTTCATTACAACAACATGGCTGCATTTGACAATATTGTGGCCTGGGCTGACAAATGCATTGTGGAGTGCACCAATGATGATGAGGTGTTAAGTGACATCAAATACACTGAGTACAAGAGGCACACAAAGGCAAGGAAGAAGGAGAGTGGAAAAGGCCTGGAAGGCAGCAGAGGAGACTGCCTGAAGGCAGGCCAAGGAGGCTAAGAGGACCTAGAGGGTGGCAGAGGCAGCTGCCCAAGAAAAGGTGAGTACCACAGTTATTATCCTGTGAATAGCACAACTGATAATCAACAGGCAGCACAAGTGCAGGCCCAAGTGGGGCCCAGCAATGACAAAGAGAAACAGAGGGCAGAGGAGGCACCAGCATGCTGGAGGTGCATGGATAGGGAGATGGAGTGCAAGGTGGACATGGGGAAGTCCACTTCATGCTTGGCCTGTCAAGAGGCCAAGGTGAGGTGTGAATGTCTGGGGGAGAAGAAGCCAATGTAAAAGTGGCATCAGAGGAATGTGGAGGAGGAGCAGCCCAAAAAGAGGGCTCATTCAGAGGAAGTGAAGGGCAGTGCTGAGCAGGTGGCAGAGGGCTGTCGCCTGCTGGTGGCAATCATATGAGAGGTGGGGAACTGGGTAATGCAGGAGATGAGAAGGGAGAACCAGCTGCTAGCATGGCTGGTTGACATCCTCAATCCCATGTGAAAGGTGAGCAGAGAGGATGCAGAGAGTGGGCTGGAGGATGGCAAAGAGGAAGAGGTGGTGGGAGAGGTGACAGAGCTCAGGATGGGGATTTAGGAGGAGGCAGAAAGGGACAAAGATGAAGATATAATAGTACTAAAGTAGTGTAGTCATTACTCTAGTTTGTCTTCATAATAGAGGTCAGGATTCAGGAATGACCCAGGGGGGCCAGAAATTAGGGTACAAAAAGGGGGTTAACAACTTCTGAAGTAAAGGCTTCAAGCCTTGAGTGAACAAGTTCAGAGAGAATGCAGAGTAAGTCTGGAAAGTAAGGTTTTTGCAAATTGTAATAACCTATCAAAATGAAATCTCATGACCAGGCAAGTGGTACCTTGGGCAGTCATGGGGTAATAAGAAGGACAAAAGGACAGCCAAGAACAGATAGAAGAAATAGCTGAATTTCCCAAAGGGATAAAATTAAAACCTGATGTTAAAATGGTCACTTCTACTATAAAGACAGAGAAACTGAAAAGGAACAAAGGGGTAGAAGCAGAGAGACACAGGGCTTCAGAAAGACTTCCAGAGAGAAGGTCAGAATTTAGACTAGAGTCCAATAGTCAAATGACAAAATCAAACAAATGTTGGAAGGGTCAGATCTAGGGTAGAGTTGAGGGAGATTTGTTTATCTCCAAAGGGAACTAAAACACAATGATCAAAGGTGAAAGAATTCTGTACTCAGTTAAAGTCAGGGTTAGCATGGAGTTGGCTCAAGGAAGATAAGTTCCTGAGAAAAATAAGTTGGCACTTATTTTCCTGCTCTAACATGGCTGAATTCCCAGATCTCTACTTTTGGTCAGATAACCAGCTCACTCTCTGTTCCAATGATGGGATGACCCTTATAATGGCCAAGAATCAGGAAAAAAGAAGGTGCAGAGTCAAGGTGTACAAGGCTGGTGCCTCAACAGGAATAGAGGGAGCAACCAACAGTCAAAGAGATAGGGGCAAAGGATGGGTCAGAATGGTGAAAGGAGTCTGGAACCTCACTGCTCTTAATAAGGCAGCCTGAGGAGTTGGTACAACAGATAATGGATTGATTGCCAACACAATCTGTGAGGTTGGTGGTCTGATTCACCAGAACTTAAGGGAGCAAAACAGGCTCCTTCATGATCTAGTCAAGATTCAGATGAAGGAGGGCCACCAAAAGGGATACCTCAGGGCAGAGTCTGGTGTTCATATAATCAATTATAATGCTCAGCAGGAGGGGCACAGAGGTCGGAGGGCTGGAGAGGGAATGAGGGTTTTTGTGGCTGAACTTGGGGCTGGAACAAAGCCAGAGGATATCATAGTGGGGGCCAGAGAAGATCTGGAGAAGTGGATGTTCTGCTAAGAGTTGCTTACTGGTCTTGCCTCCTGTATCCAACCAATGTTGGTATACTGATTGAACTGCACATTGTCTATGTGCAGCAACAAGGAAAGGGAGGTGAGCTACTTGGGGAAGAGACAGAGATGACTGGAAATGATCAGGGATGGGTATAGTCAACATAGGTAGGGGTCAGGTACTGCATGAGTGGTAAAGGTGGTTGGAGGGGGCAATCAGCACAGAGCACATCTGGTCATTGCATGAAGGTAGACAGTTAACTAGGTGGCCTGGGCACTGTGATGGAAGAGACCAGAGAGGGACCAGAGAGGCAAGTGGAAATGGATGGAAGGGCAAGAGTGCAGGAGAACTGGATTGCTAGATGTGAGCAGCAGTTCCCAGTGTGGTTACTAGATGCTATCCCCTTCTTAAGATCAACATCCCACATCAACTAGGAGACAGAAAATAAAGGGGCCAGGGGCAGCACAAGGCACAAAATGGAAATGATCTGAAAGGATCCAGAAAGATGGAAGGGAGGCTGGAAGGAAAGGCCAACCAAAAAGATGGGCACAAGAATGGGGAGGTCCCAGGGGACATAGAAAGAGCAGAAAAATCCCCAAAGGAGAAGGAAAACCCAGGGAAAACAAAAGGACAAGTCCTGGATGACAGGTCAGAAGGAATGGAAATGGAAGGCAAAGAGAAATGGAGTTGTCAGAACAAGGCCAGAAGAACAAGGAATTCCCAAGGCAAACAATGGAGAGTTTCAGAAGTGTTCTGAAGAAATGAGCAGCATTCCCAGGAGATGCAGAAGAGCAGAATCATTGCCAAGGAAGAGATATCCAGAACAAAAGAATTCCCAGAAGATGCAGAAGAGCAGAAAATCTACTGGGAAAAGAATACCCAGGGAAAACAGAAGGGCAGGTCCTGAGACAACATTCAGAAAAGAAGGAAATACCCATGAGCAGGAATGGAGTCATCAGGAACCATGTCTGAAGAGCAAGGATTTCTTGGGCAAGAGACAGAGAGGTGTGGAGACAATTCTGCCAAACAGATCTCCTATAAGGAGACAGAGGGTGCCAATAGCACAGGGTTATAGAGAGGTGGTGCATAAAATAAATGTAGCATTATACAGAAGAAATCCAAGCAGAGAACCATAGCAAACTGAAACAACACTCAAACAACCACAAGTAGGAAAGGAAAGGGTAATTGCAGCACAGTCATGATGGAAGTGTGAATCTTCTGGGGAGGCAGAAATGGATGGAGATGCCCAGAGGGGGCAAGAGACTTTTGGCATGCAAGATGAAATGCAGGGAGCATGGCAAAGTGCAGAGAAAGAGGGGTGGTGCTTCTGAAGCCTGGTTGATCAGCAAAATGGATATACCTTAGCTGCAAGAATAAAGAAACAGGTGGCAGAGGTGCCACAGGCAATAAAGAATAAAGAGTCTAATACTACAAGTTCAGAGAAGGTCAGAGGTGGATGAAGGTGTCTTTCTGGTAGGCATATCAACAGACAAAACTGGCCTGCTACAGAGAACAGAGTGATGCAGAAACAACTGTGCATTTAGGCAATAAAGTCATAACTATCAGATCATGACAACAAGAGCTGTGGTTTGAGATCAGAGTTAGCTGAGACTGGAGTGGTACAGAGCTATGGGGGGTGTGTGGGATGCTGGCATGTGTTATCCAGTGAACAGATGAGGTACTACTCAATACCCAGAGTCAACAGACCACAGTGGGTGAGTTAGTGGTATCCTAGAATCAGTGAACACAAACCATTCAGCAGAGGGTAATGCTAGACATTGACAGAGTGAAGCCAACAGTCTTTGTAGGGTATGTGGAGATCTGATAGCTTGAGCAGAAGAGGTGAACTCAAAAGAGACAGTGAGGCATCAGAAGAAGTGGAAGTGGGCAGAAAGATTGGAATATTGGGGCTTCCAAATCCAAAATAGAACAAGGTACCCAATGGAGGTTGTAATGATTGGAAGTGCACAGAAGAATGGTGCTGGAGGTTAGAGAGATAAGGGGTACAGGTTTAATAGACTTGTCATGCTCAGGAGAATGGGTCTCAAAATGCTAGGACTAATGACCAGAAATGGGTCACCTAGAAGTAGAGAACAGATGCCAAAGGTTGATGACCACCTATTGATAATCCTGGAGTGACTTGTCAAGAAGGAGCCAGGAGGCAGTTGAAGGATGCTTAGACTGCAATGGCTAAATCTAGGCATGAGAAAGTGGTTGGAATAGTCCAGAGTGACATGAAGTGGTTTTCCATTGAGGATTACCAGGTGACAACCAAGTGCCAGAGAACTGGAGTTAGCTTTCAGAAAAGAATGGGAAAAAATGGAGGGAGTGGCACTCATGGGTAGAAAACCATAACCTAAGCTGCATTTGAGGATCCATAAGGGCTGGTGACATTGTATGATAGTAGGAAATCACAGCTGTTCTGAAGAGCCCAGAGTTAGGAATAGGGAAATGCCAGAGGAGTGACAGGGGCCAGTAACTGATGTCATAGAGTCATTGGAGTGGCTTAGACTGACTCAGAACATCAAAGCTGTAAGGGGCTTGTGCCATGAGGACTAGATCAACTTAGGGGTTAAATGCCCAGAAGAGCACAAGGTTGTAGCAGTGTTGTTGGGGATCATATCCTGACAGATAATGCAAGGGATGTAATGAAGTTCCAGAGATTGTGGAGGAATCACCTGTGAGTGTGCCAAGCATGCAGGTGGTTCAGAGTTGAGTGTTAAGAGACAGTGGAGGCCAATTCTGAAGTAAAGGCAAGAGAAATGCAAGTGGGAATATGAATATACTGTTAAAACTTTCATCTCACTAAAAGGAGACTGTTAAAACCTATATCAAGACAAGTATACTTTTAACTAGTTCCTTTTTAAATGAGACCCTCAATGCTGAAGGAAGGTCAGAACTCCAGAGGGCTCTGGAGGGCTCCAGGGGAATCTAGAAAGGGTTTCAATGGTTGAATGGAACTCAGCTTCACCTTATGTGGTGTGCCCTTGCACTTTTCCAGTGTCCTGATTTACATAGATGTTGGAGATGGGTAAGAAGACTGTCTCTATGCTCAACAGAAAGGACAGGCAGGACAAGGAGAGTCAAGCCTAGTCATGGGGGTAAGGCCTTGTGACTTCTTCAAGGATATCACATAGCCTCAGAGGTACTCTGGAGTAATCTAAAGGGTCAGAGTGAGCCCAAGGGCTCAAGCAGAGTAAGAATGACAACAAAAGGGTATTTCTGTTGTTTTTGTTGATATTTATACTAAGGTACAAGATACAAAACTACAGTACTTATACCTCAGCAAGGCAGAACTATCTAGGAGTAAAACAAAGTGAGACAAGTGCAAACTCAGAAGCAAAGCAGATATCTAGATATCTAGGAAACAAATGAAGATGTCAGGAAAGACAATGTCCAATCATGTCAAACTGAAACTGAAGGGTAACAGGATAAAACAGGGAGAAGCAAGGAACAGGAACAGAATAGGAATAGTAACAATGATGGTAATGGTCACTGAGACTGGGAATGGTAATGAAGTTATACCAGGACAGTCTGGAGATGACTAGGGTAGTACTTAACTGGAGCAGAGATAGACTAGAAGCAGAATAGGGTGGAGTGGGAGCAGAAGCCCAGGGAAGCATATAACACTGAGGGGCAGAAAGCATACATGCATAGCTGGGGAAGATTAGAATGGTGATGGAGGGCCAGAGTTGCCTGGAGGAAAGTCAAAGGGCTAGAGTAGCTTACTAGGTACAAAAACCAATTGTAAGCCAGGTCAAAATAGGGTTAGAATTTGGATCAAAGATCTGAAATATGACAAGCTGCTACTTTTCTGTCTCTGGCTTTTTTTGCCTGAAAATCTAAGGCCATCTGCCTATCAAACTTGTTAAACCTCTTTTGAAACTTCTCTCTTCCTGCTTCATCACCTGAGAACTCTAAGATTGCTTGATTAATAAGATCCTTTAATGCTTCCTCATGCCTCCATGGATAAGCACATCTGATGGGCATAAAACTAATGTGACCTTTGAATATTCTTTTCTTATTGCACAGATCAAGTATGAAGTTTTGCACAAGTAAAATGCAGCTGCTAATGCATTGACCTAAACTAACACCTAGCCTTGGTGTGTGCTTCCTAATCCTAAGTAGTGACTTTAAACTAGAGTCACAATAACTAGGCAAGAGTAATAAAGAAGTAAGAGCCAAGGGACTTGTAGAACTGGAAGATTTAAATGTATAAGACAGGGAAAACCCAGATTTAAGCAGATCTCCTTTTATATTGCTACAGTATGTGCACAGACCATGTAGATGGTGCTGGCCCTAAATAAGGTATAGTAAGCAGACCAATGGCAAAAGAAAAGCAGGGACCTTAAAAATACAGCAGGTAACCATAAGTCATGATAGCAGAGTCTAGATTGCTCTAGACTTGTGACATGTGAAGAGGTGAAATGTGAAAAGGTGAAGGTGTGACAATGTGAAAGATGTGAAGCTGTGAAATAGTCATGTGATGTGACAATGTAAAGAGCTACAGTGGTAAGAAGAAAATGCCAAAGAAGGAAAAAATGAAAAAGTGCATTATAATACTTAGGCCTCAGAAAGTTTAGTTCAGTACTAAGACAGTGCTTCAAATAGAGTAAGTGAAATAGCCATAAGAAGCTAAAGAAAGGATATTTTCCTTTTAAGCAGAGAAAATGGGATATATTATAAATTATAGAGTTGTAAAGTCTGTTATGAACTGTGACATACTTCAAAATACTCCAGATAACTCCAGAGCAAGCAGGGCTTGGCTTCACCTTATGTGGTGTGCCCTTATGCTAGTACTAAGGGCTCTAATTTGTAAAGGGGTCAGAAAGGGATCAGAAGAATAAAGTAATAGATAAATTGAAAGGGAGATATAACATCAAGTCATGAAGCAGGAAAAGAATTAAGCAAGGTCATAAATGTCATGTTATGGTCAATATTTGAACTAAGGTATAAGATACAGGACTACAGTACTTATATCTTGAAGCACAAGCAATCTAAGAAGGAAGAAAGATATAAAGAAAGTTATTTACTGAAGTGAAGGCAGGTGCCAATGCAACCTGGATGTGAATGGAGATATCAGGGGAGACAACATCAAATAATGTCAGAATAAAACTGAATGGTAACAGGAAGAAGCAAGAGAGAATAAGAAACAGGAACAGAAACAGGAACAAGAACAATATCTGTAACTGTGAGTGGGACTAGGTACAGAGTTATAGTGAAGTATTCTGGAGAAGATGAAGCAGGACTAAGGTAGTACTTAACTGAAAACATGGAATAAACTAGAAACAGAAATGGGGCAGAGCAGAAGTGGAGATCCAGGGGAGTACATACTAAAGGAAGAACAGAAGGTATATGAGTATATGGCTGCAGTGGAATGAAGTGCAGATGGAGGACTGGAGTTGCATGGTGGGGAGTCAGAGGGTTAGTGTGGCTTACTAGATACAAGGTTCAGATGCAAGTTGGGTCAGAATAGATACTAGAGGCATGGAATATAACAGGGTTATTGGATATGATTATATAGCACTGAATGCACTGCCCTGTGACTATTAAACACTGCCTAATAGGCTGTGTGCATTTCCATTAGGCTGTTTATGTATTTCTGTTGCATAGCAAAATAATTGATCTAATGAGTCCCTGTTTTAAATTATTCATATCTCAATCACTTTTGATCAGAATTGTATAATTCAGGTATTTTCATGTAGCCCTGATCGATTACTATTAGTCATTAACTTACACTTTAGCTTTATTTGTTTTTGTTGTGGAGTTATTCTATAAACATTGAAAAAGTGCTAAATATTAAATCAATTTTTTAAGTTACTGTAAATATTGGGCTGGCTTTTAAAGTCACTATATTATGCATGAATCAGGCTATAAGGTGTACATGAGGTAGCTGACAAACAAGAAGAATGCTAAATAAGAAAATAGAACATAGGAAAACTAAATAGAAATCAATAGTATGTTAATAAGAGAATAAAGCAAGGCAGCAATAAAGTAAAAATAAGATATAATATTAGAGGGCCTGGCCATAATATTAGAAAATGGCTATGCTGCAATGAGGTAAAGAGTCTAGATCAAGCTGGACCTGACCACATGATATAGTACCATAATAAGATAAGATAAGAAAAAAGTTAAAAAAGTGTTAAATATAAAAAAGAACAAAAAAAACTTAGCTTAGAGTAAAAATGAAAAATAACCCTTAGCTAAGTAGTGCCAATACATAACAATTAACTTGAATTAAATGTATCTTTATAGCCACTGATTCAAATCACATAATTCAAGGACTAATTTGTATCTGAAATATGTATTTTCTTTTACATTATCAAATCTAAGTGATATTTCCATGGATATTTGTGGTATGCTTTACACATTATATCAAGGTTAGATATTACAACAGTTTTGAAGATCACTATAAGTAGTGCCATTTTATAATAATCATTGACATGCACCTTCTATGTATAAGGGCATTCTGTTTTCCTAGGCATTATTCCCTAACCCTAATTCTTTTTGGGTGCTTCTTTTGTACTGGTTGGCTTTTGTGCTAGTGGCCATAACTAGGCAAGTGAAAAGAGAAAATGAGTCTACTCAAGACTATGAAAAGACAAGCCCCAGCCAGGCCTTAAGGGAAGAATCCCCAAGAAATAACTTGTAAAAGCCCAAAACTTAAGTAGTAAAGACTGGGGAGTCAGCCCTCTATACTCTACCCTTATATATTGTCTAAGGTACTGTGCTAACTAATACAATATGCTACTAATCAGAAAATGTCCCAAACCCTAAACTAATGGAGAACTATAAATAGAAATTATGAATTGGACATGAGGAGTATGGCAGACAGCCATGCAAATGTGGGAGAATGGAAGAGAATACTAAGGTACTAATGCAGGGTCAGAGGTACTATATCCATAAGGACAGGAATCTCTGCCATAGATGAGATTTAATCTAAGATCTGCCATAAATGCATCTAGATCAGATGAGATCCATGGAAATAAGACTAGTGGGCAGTCCCAGGGAAGATCCTGGGAAGATCCATGTCAGGTAACTAACTGTTACATGACCACTACTGGGAAAAGGGAATAATAAATACTCTTAAAGGAATAGAACCACAGACTAGGGTTAAGTTGAAAAAGGGGATTATTGTGCATAATCACATGAGGTCATGTGACTTCTTGAGCTAGCTGGTTGTTACTTTGTAACAATTATTTTTGATCTATTTTAAATATAAACTTCCCAGAATTTGACTTGACTTCAAGCTTTGCTTTCTAATCTTGAATCTAGTCACAGAGCTTTGTAAGGCCCTTTTTAGGGTGTCAAGGGATACCATAATGGAAAGTATGGGACTTGTAAGTTGTAAAGCACAGTTATTATTGCCATTACAAGACTTAGTCAATAAATTACATAGTATAATTGCCTAATTTAGGGTTATCTTATTATCAGTATCATTTATGGCTACAAAAAACTGCCATTGAATGTGTTATAGGGAAATATTTGTTATGAGTGCAAGATCCCTGCAAATGAAGTGGAGATATCTGAAATGCTATCTGTTTTGAGGGAATATCACATTTACTAGGTATTTCTTATGTGGGAGTTGACTGTACTGACAATGTGCATAGGGTCTAAGTCCATTGCTTGCTGTTTGGACTTCAAGGACAATCGATTTAGCCAACTAATATAAGGACAGAACCTCATACACGTGTTTGCTTCTTTCCCTCCCTCAATTCCCTATCGCTTGCCCAAAGCCCATTCTCAAAAACATTTATCACTCAAATGTTTCATTCCATACTTGACTACGGAAACCTTCGTACACTAGAATATATCGTCGCGCATGTGTTCTTTCCTCTCAAGCTTCCCGACGCGGATGACTACAACATCCTCAATGACCATTCTCTAGCTAGGGCGATTGCCTCTGCTGCACGAATCTACCACAACCACATCGACCTGCCACAATGGTACCATATCATAGGAGTGCTGAGTAATCTGACGGCCACTGTCCAGTCCGGAGGCCCGGACCAGTTTCAGACCGTTTCTCAGCTTAGCAGCATGAATGTGGGAGGTAAGCTTTTGAGTGTCCAAAGTACCCTGAGAGCTCACAAAATATAGATGTCCTCGCGTTCCCTATCCGAGCTCAAAATGCGGCAGTGGTCTTTAGGAAGCAGAAAGATGTCACCATATTCGAGTCGTTCGAGGTATCCCCGAAGGCTGAGGCTGTGATGGCTGCCAAAGGAAGGCTCATCTGCTCGTATCCTGGGCCAGCCATTGAGATTCCCAACGTCGCGCTTGAAGACAAGAACTTTCTTTCTGAAGTAGTGAATTTCCTCGTTCACATGAATGTAGATGTCCTTGATTCCGATCCGAAAAGTCAAGAAGTACCGACCACAGCTCTCGGAGTCCGGGATACACATCCACGTTTTATCACCGAGCTGCTTACCGGCATCTTGAGAAGTGTCGGTAACCCTGCCGACATTGTTCGTATCAGCAAGCATGTGGGTGACGACGTTGTAGGCAACGACTCGGGGTTGCCATGGCGGCGTTCACCACTCTGGCTCCTTATCAGAGTCGTTCTTCAGATTTCCCTGGATCGGTCTACTCTAGGGCATGATACCTACAAAGAGTTCATGCTATTCTTCATGTGTCGCCTTGCACAAGAAGAGATTTCCGCAGATCTCCCCAATGATCTAATCCAATCCATGTTAGCCAAAATCAGCCGGCGCTTGCGGAAGCTGGGGTTTGCCGCGTCAGACTGGTTGTCCAGCACCGCATTGGAGACATGCAAGTCCCTCCGGTCGATTCTTGGGAGGAGGTGGGAGCAAGTCCAGGTTGCTCAGCGCGTATCTCCTGTTTGGGCTCCCTCTCAGCTCAATCTTATTCGGGACATTCAGCTGTCACTCCTAGGCAGTGGCAACTACCTTCGCAGTGCTCTAGCGAATCACAACAGCAGTCCTCTCGGCACCCACTTTAGCCCCAGACATTGTCGTAGGGGTACTCTTGGTGACTTTCTATCTTCAGACGGTGCTTTTTTCGAGGTGGCATATCACACTGAACCCCACGTCACCCTCTACGATGTCGAGAGGGCAGTTGAGCATGACATTGATACCTGGGTTGATCAGGTCAGTAACAACGACGAAGCTTGCATGAAGCTAGAGGCTTTAGCGGATAAATACTTGTCGAGTGCGCTGAAAATATACGCGAACAATCCGGAGCTTCTGTCAGTTATGCTGTTGACCACGATCGAGCTTTGGGTTGCACTTGACAAGTTGGCTATCAAGGAAATTCCCATACTCGCGGACTACTCTCCAGAGGTTCCCATAAGTCTGTTGGAAGAACTGTTACTTTGCAAGAGTGGCAGTTTCCATCGTCTTCGCCGTGCATATCGATACCTCTTTCATCGCCATTCTCAGTCACAAAGTCGATGGTCGGTTTTTTCTCCAACATCCGCTCCAAACAGCTTTGCCATCCGTTTCTCCCGAAGTTCTTCGCATCTTCAGGATCTCAGGACACGAATCGAGGAGGTAGCGCAGCACAAAGTCCGTGAAAAGGTTGCTGAACTCGAACGAGCGAACGCCCGTCATGCCGAGCTGCAACGCCAAGCTGCTAAGCTAGATCACGAGTATTCTATTGACCGGGATGGGTCCGAATACCATACCTACCATTGCACAAAGTGCAGACTTGAGAAGGAACTCGGGAACATGGTGATATCAGTTCACGAGTGGCCGTTGCCGGCTGAGCAGTTGCGTGCTGAGGTTGTGGTGTTCGAGTTGGACTGTCCAGTCTCCTTCAACATGTGGCGTACCGCCACATTTCGTCTCCTAGTCAATCTTTCAAGTTCTCCACTCGTTAAGAAAAAGGAACCCTCTATCCAGCTCAGTGGGTACTGTGCGCTCCGGCCTTATCTCGTCCAGCATCCGAGGTCTCGGATAACCCTCGCTTCTGAGACGCAACCGCTCGTTGTCACACATAATGATATTCATATTCCAACCACGGAAGAACGGATCTGCGTCACCAATGGGTTGTTGTTCTACAGTTTTGATGATCATACCCGTATTCCTGTCTCGGAGGCATTGGGTCGCATTGACATCAGCAAGCACTGTACATACAAGCTTCAAAGTGGGTCATACCAGAACTTGCAAAAGTATGTTGATGCCACCTCCTACATGTCGAACGATGTCGTGGCAAACCAGTTCGACTGCCACATGGACCTTTCCATTCATGAATTTATGGCATTTGGACACCTCCGCAGTGGTGGCTCACTTCAATGGCTCAATATCTTGCGAGAAATGCGAGGTCGATCTCTGAGCTTCTACCGTCACGAGGTCCATTTTCTGTTGGCTCAAGCAGCTTCTCAAGTTGGACCGCTTGCAGATAATGTGTGGACGTGGCATCAGGAGATTGAACAACTGTCCTTTTGCAACACACTTCTAAATGAGCTGGAGAGCCTCCTGCGGGATGTCGAAGCAAACTGGTTGGAAGCAGTGACAGTGGATACTATTTCCTTCTTGGCTCGTCGTCTACTTGCGTCCAGCTGTGATGGATCTGTCCGACAGATGGCGCTTGGACTACTTCGTACTGCACGTGGCAAGGTGTTTTCTTGGATTCTGGAGCTGTCAGCTAGGTTTGCAAAAGCACCAGGAGATGAAGAGTTGCGCGGGTTTTTGCGAGACACTGCCGCCATTTGTCGAAGCACGTTTGATGTTGACCCTGCGGTCGTTCGAACACTCCTTCATACAACAGAAGACATCGAGGTTCTACTTTCCTCCGCTATATTGATCCACAACCATACGCCTGGCGAGGTCTCTCGCCTCCCTGCATATTCGCAATTACTCCTTGATCGAGATCGCCGCATCTCTCTGGCTCTTGAGACTGTCGTGAGGGACGTTATCCAAGCCAACCTCAACAATCAAGGGATTGACCTTGCAGTTAGAAGAGTTTGGCCCCACTACCGTCCAGGTTCGAAGTGGACCCCACTGCAGAGTCCGAATTCACGCTGGTTATCGTGTACGACTGCACCAGCGATTGACCAGTGTTCGCAAGCGGTGCATCTTAACTTGCTCGATGGGTCACTATTGGTCAACGGGAAGCTACTTGCGGGATTACCGAACGAAATTATGTGGCATCCGCTATACAGTCTAATATTTGGCGAGGCAAGTCGCGCTATGTGCAGTGTAACGTAGGTTAATGATCACATGCACAGCAAATTCTTGAAGTCGTGCCAAGTGATCTCCCAGGGATGGAATACTCGACACGGAGCATAATCTGTGGTCACCAGGTGAGCGCACTTTCGGAGATGAAGTGTGTAACCTTGATAAGACTCAGGAGACACTATCAGGTTCACTTTTCTCTCAGAAACGACGGCACGGATCTCGTGATACGAGCATGTATTAACTCGGAAACTCTCGAACTTATCCCCCAAGAAAGGCTGAAGGGAGACCTTCCGGATGTACTAATCGAGGAACATACTCATTGGTTAAGCATTTCTACATCCATCATGGAGATTCGCCCTCTCGAAAGCCTTTGGGAGAGTTCGCGGAAGAATTGGAGGATGGACTGTATTCCTGGACAATACCGTTTGCGCAAAGACTGCGAGTTCCTCGTGGACATTCAAAGCCAATCTTGGGCTATGGTGGCGAGTCTCTTGAAGCCGCTCGACACCCCACAGAACCTCCTTGTCACTGCATTCCCAATCGACTCCAGCAAGCCTTCGTCATCATTGCAACTCTCTGTGGCTTTACCACGTTATCACCTCTCCTTCTATGTTGACAAGGATGGAGAGCTCCAATCTCACAACATGCGTGGCATGGTTTATGACGAGAACCAGTCTATTGGAACACTGTTTGGTTTGGTCAATCGACTCGTGCTTCGGCCAAAGCTCAGAGAAAATATTAACGCCAACGAACTTGTCCCGCGGTGTGTCCTCATTCCCGATGGCGCGATCTCGTTTAGCATGGATGGTCACCATGTTCGTGTTGAGATCGATACCCGTGGTCTTGCCCTTCGGGGGGTCCCGTATCAGACCTATAGGATTGATACCGACTTGGGCTGCTTGACGGGGAATGTCAGCTTGACGAACAGGCTCTACTGTGTCTATCTACATGCCCTGACCAGCGGGTGTGGTACCGATCCGCTTACAGGCAGGTTGGGTACAGAGGAAGCGTTGACTTTACTCCACTCAGCCAGCTGCCGGTCAATCATGAAGTTCGGTTCACAGGAAGCGGAGCTCCTAAGCTTGATCGCATCTTTGTGTCCTACACGCACGTGGTATCCAGGATATCTGAGGCGTATGCAAGGGGTGGAGTGGCTCAATCTTCCGGTAAATTCTCAGCATCACGAGTTATACTTCGCTTCCAAAGCAGTCAAGGAACACTGTGAGGAGGTGCAACTATTCAACCAGAGTCATTCAAGTACTTTGTTCCAAGGATTTCCACAGAATGATAGACATCTACTGGAGCGAAGTGCACGACGAGTTGCGTGTCTATTCCCATCTGGGTTCTCTGAGCAGCCTTCAGGAAACAATTCCGATGTTCGCTACTCTGCCAGAGACCTAGTAAAAGTTGGCTCAGAAGAGCACCGTGCTTATACCGCGGCAACCGTCGTTCACCACCGGACCCCCGATTCAGTGACTCTGAGGGACATACTGGGAATGACAAAATCATGGACGGAGATCTCTGGGAATAGTAGTTTGTCCCTCCGGTATGACAGATCTTGGTTGGCTCCTGACCTTCCATCGATTTGGCTTGGGACATACAATCTCCTGCGAAGCAGTGATGAAGGGAAATGGAACCAGCTACTTTTCTCACTGCCTGCCATGGTGTACGGCACTTCGAACCTTACAGATTTGGTTCCTACGTTCGTAGCCTTTGCAGCGGATTCGCAGTTTCGCTTGGAGGATCCACCAAACTACGACTCTTTTCAGCTTTCAGAAGGATATCATCCCTCCTCGAACACCTTGCGCGATTATATTTCCAGCTGTGCCCACCCTTTCGAACTTAGCCCTGAAAGCAGAAGCCCTGCAGAGTTCGGAGAAAGTTACAAGGATTTACGAGAACGTCAACGCAAAATGTACAATGAGAGACGAAACTTGGACACCGATGTGACTGTCCAATGGTGGTTGAGCGCCTGGCCATGCGAGAACGCTCCACGCTGTCCACTCTACCCCGATGTATATGATGTGGCCGACTTGACATCCAATGTCCAGAGGCACTTTTCTAGCCGTTATCGTAATCTCAAGCTCAGAGAACACCTAGTTCGTGTTGCGAAGATTCTGGAAAACGTATACTCGCGAACATTTCCAACCCCCACTTACGCATTCTACCCCTTGGAAAGCACCCCATCTCGCCCCCGGTGGTCATTCACGATGGACCAGCTATTTTTCAGACCTGCACCATCATTACAAGTGCATGACAGATTACCTCAACACGTTGCCGAAATCGAGAATACTTCGCCCTTTGCCCCGTTGGATCAACTAATTGCCACGGCTGAAGGAAAATCAGTACATCCGTTCCAATTGCAGTACATATCGGCCCTCCGCTCTAGTGCAGAACGCTTTGGAAGCGAGGTGTCCCCCGCGGCTTATGGAACAATGAAGCTACCTACTATCGAGACGCTCTTAGCGCACTACGATCGATGCAGAGCCAGCTACATTAAGAGTCTTCGTCATCTCAAGCAACACCTGAGCCCGAGGAACCAAAGTGAACAGACTCTCGAGCAGTCGGGCCTATGGCCACGCATCACGCCACATGCACTTTATCGTCTTCTGGCGTCTAATTCTCCAATCGTGCTTTCCAACGAGTGGAAAAGATGTCTGATAAGGTTAACTCTACTCGCGCTGGAGCTACAGCATGCTCGAAGATTGCTCCGATTACACCTTGAAAACCTTCACGAGGAGCTGTGGAGGGAACTCGAGAATGAGGGATGTGATGGTTGGAATGCAGAATCACATCCAGACTGGCTACTAGTCCAGGTATGTTTTCCATGTCATGGATGTATACACCAACTGACGCCTTTCACTCAAATCAGTTGCAAGGCAATTTTTTTGTTCGCCGCGTTCAAGCCGATGTTGCCAACGAGATGATGAGACCCAGCTCGGGTGAGAATACAGTCATGCAACTCAATATGGGCGAAGGCAAGTCATCGGTGATCGTCCCTATCGTTGTCTCTGTTCTTGCCGATGGCGGTCAACTTGTCCGGGTCATTGTCCCGAAAGCGTTGACGGCGCAGATGTTTCACCTTCTTGTGGAGCGCCTCAGTGGACTTACAAACAGACGAATATACTTTATTCCATTCTCTCGTTCCCTCGAAATCAATGTTCAGAAGGTGTCTGCCCTTCGTGGACTTTTGTCGGAATGCATGAAGGAACGCGGGATTCTAGTCGTCCAGCCGGAACACAGTCTGTCGCTCAGGCTTGTCAGCGTGGAGAAGCAGCTGCTTCGGACAAAAGACAGTCAACTGGCAAAGCAATTGCTGAACCTCCAGAGGTGGTTGCATTCTCATTCACGAGATATCTTGGATGAGTGTGACGAAATCCTTCACGTCCGATGTCAGTTGGTATACGCCATGGGCGAGAAGCAACATATGGAAGGTTTCCCTGAACGATGGACGACCACGGAACAAGTTCTCGGTCTCGTGAGCAAACATGTGTCTTCCCTTCGAGACCTTTTCCCCTTTGGAGTGGAACACCAGCGAGGTCCGTCCGGATCATTCCCCCACATACGTATCCTGCACGCAGAAGCTGGCCAAGAATTGATCCTAAGGATAGTCCAAGATATTACGGATGATCTACTTCCGAATTTTAGCCTTGGACAGCTTCAATCGGATGTCAGGAATGCAGTGCGAAGCTTCATATCCTGCGCGGAAGTCCCCCGCAAAAAAGCTCGATTAGTAAAGGCGTATTGTCAGCAGACTCGTCTGTGGAGTGGTCTGCTGCTGCTGCGTGGCCTGTTGGCAACTGGCATCCTTCTCTTTGCCCTCCGAGAGCGACGGTGGCGGGTAGACTACGGACTTGCCCCAACACGTACCATGCTTGCGGTCCCATACAGGGCAAAAGACATTCCAGCACAAAGGGCCGACTTCGGACATCCGGACATTGCCATCATCCTCACCTGCTTGTCATACTACTATGCCGGCCTCAGTGGAGGACAGCTGAGAGTTTCCTTCGAAATTTTGCTCAAGCGGGACGACCCATCCATCGATTACCACCTCTGGGTTCGAGACTGTCCTGCTGTGCCGGAGAATCTGCGGATTCTAAGTGGCGTCAACATTAAGTCATCCGAACAATGGAAGGAGTTTCTCGTTCCCCTCTTCTCACGAAATAAGGCAACGGTGGACTTCTATCTCTCAAATGTCGTGTTCCCGAGAGAAGCGAAGGAATTTCCCTCCAAGCTATCGTGCTCAGGTTGGGATTTAGCAGAGAAGAAAGAACGTGTACTAACCGGTAAGCTGGAGATAAAGTCATATGACTACAGAACGAGCGAGCTCAACGATGTTTAGGATTTTCGGGAACGAATGATGGTCAATATCTATTACCTCTCCATATCACACAACGTGATCCTGACCATCAGCGAGGAACCAATGCAAAGGTTCTGTCATATCTCCTACAGCCCGAGAACAATCATTATATGTGCATGACAAAAGACAACGGCGAGCGGCGAACCACGCGCGAGTTCCTCGAGATCCTGGTTGCCCAGAGGCCCGAGATTCGCGTCCTCTTAGATGTTGGTGCTCAAATGCTCGATCTGCAAAATCATGAATTGGCCAAAGTGTGGCTAGATATCAATGAATCTGTTTCCGCCGCCATCTATTTCAACGAAGATGATGAGTTGACAGTGCGGACACGAGACGGAAGTACACAACTTCTGATATCGTCACCATTCGCACAGCGGTTAGACCAATGTATCGTTTACCTTGATGACGCTCACACACGTGGTACCGACCTGAAATTTCCCAATAGATTTCGTGCTGCGGTCACACTGGGTCCGAAAGTCACGAAAGACCGTCTGGTTCAAGGTACGGACAACTCGTGTCCATTCGTTTCGCCAATCTTAACCTCAATTATCGTTCATAGGCTGCATGCGGATGCGTAAGCTTGGCCATGGACATTCGATCATGTTTTTTACACCTCTCGAAGTTGACCGACGTATCCGCTCTACAGTCGGCAAAGACTTGGACACTTTGGACACTTTGGACATTCTACGCTGGGCTATGTGTGAGACGTTTGATGACATCCAGCGACTGGCACCTCATTGGGCACAACAAGGGATTGATCATACATCCCGACATGTTGCTTGGACCAACTTTCATTGGATACAACAAAGAATTGATCATACATCCCGATATGTTGCTTGGATCAGGTCCTCTAGAAGTCAGCTCTCCTCAAAGGCGCTTTTGGGAAAGTGGCTCCAGCCAGGAGTCAGGACGTTGGAAGACCTCTATGGGCCCCGCAAGGTCCCGCACTCTGCATTGCTGGCTCCCTCGAACATTCGCCAGCGTTGTATTGAACTTGGAGTTTCGTCCCCCTGTGATGTGGGTGTGGATGAAGAACAAGAGCGAGAGATCATTTATGAAGGTGAACATAAACCGCAAGTGGAACGACCGCCGAGAGTGCCACCAGCAACTCATTCACTCCATCCGGATGTCACTGACTTCATAATGACGGGCATCGTCCCTAAAAATACCAACGCCTTCCGTCCAGCTTTCAAGACACTTGACGTGACTTCTGCACCTACCAACGAGGCGCATGTTTGGAGTCCATTTGTGTTGGCAACGAAGGACTTCCAGAGGACCGTCAGTTTGTCAGGAGACCTAGACGATTACCTGCGCCCCGTCCAGTGGCTTGTTTCTGGGAAAAATGAAGTGCTCGTCATTTTGAGCCCCTACGAAGTCACCCACTTGATGCCGTATGTCAGGTCAAGCGACAAAGTTCACCTCCATGTGTACACACCCCGTATCGTCAGATCTATGAAACCATGCGACGACCTCGCCTTGTACTGCATTCCCGTCGTCCCTACCGAGTGGACTCCTCCTCGGCTTCTTGTGGATCAGCTAAACGTGTTTGCTGGGCAGCTGTACCTGAAGGACCACGAAACATACATCCGGCTATGTCGTTTTCTTTGCGTGTACGCAAAGGACTTGAAAGATGAAGAGGGCATTAAGGTTGGGCCCGACGGGTTCATTCCCCCGAGAAATCGGCCAGGGCACCTGCGCACCGCGCACACATTCCGACGTTCACCCATGGTTTTCTTAAGGATACTAATGGGCTTCCGCAACAAAGGGATGTGCTTTTCAGCGACGCACATGGGGAAACTTCTCGATGGACGGCCACTTTCTGAAGACGACTTCTGCAGCGGGCACGATGAAGTGCGTTTCATTCCACCTCCCGAGTTAGGGTCAATTGATTGACAGTTTGAACGCTAAAGGCTCTGGCATGCAACAACGGTAGACTAGGGCTTGAACCTGATTCGTAGATGACGATGCTCGTTGTTTGGACTTCTTGTACATGCGTAGTACGTAGGGGGTCCACATACTATTCTAGGCCTTGTCAACCCCCCGAACGACCTCTCGATTGTTAACCATTGCACAAACCGTCCCCGACACTCGACTTGGTGATCATTCGACATGGACGGTGTCAAAGCAGCAAAGTGAGTTTACTGAGGCTCGACAGATGCAGGCGCCCACATAATCCAAACTTCATAGGAGACGCAAGCTAACAGACAAATCCATACCGAATGCGCTTGCTCAATTGCCCGAATTCGCGCAAGAGTCTAATATGTATCAAAGCTTGCTGGAGACGGAGAGGAAGTTGGATTGGACCATGACGAGGAAAAGAGTCGAGGTTCAGGACGTGTTGGCGCGAAACCCCATCGTATGTCTCAGTTGGGGCTTGACTCTAGATGGTTCACTCACGCGGTCTGTTCACAGACGACACGGACACTAAGGGTGTTCATCAGTCATACGGTTTCTGGTCAACCGTGGCAAGTCGGTGAAGCTGAAGGCGAAGGAGATGCAGTCAACTTTGAAACCGGACAAGGCATTCCAGCGTGGTCACTCAAAGTCGAGGGACGTCTCCTCGAGGTAAGTTTTAAATCATGTCGCCACGCTCCGCCGCACATTCATAATGACAGCCATCAAATCAACGTTCTCGAGACAAGGTAGTGCCCCGGAAGTTTTCAACTTTCATCAAGAGGATGATTGTGGAACTCGACCGTGATCCTCATTTGTACCCGGATGGAAATATTGTCGAGGTGTGTTATGGGTGTCTTGGTCGTGAATACCTGGTTGACAATACTTGTAGTGGCCTCGCCCACAGGGTGTTCAACCCCCACTCGATGGGTTTACGATCAGACGGACGGGGGACCAACCAACACGCATTCGAATTCTAATGCACCCAGAACAGACTCCAGAACAATACAAAGTAAGCCCTGATTTAGGTAATCCATCCGAGTCATTCCCGTTTCCCTTTGAAGCGTCTCACAGTTGCCTCCAGCGCACGTGTTGGGTATCAAAGAAGAGAGTCGGATTGGCGTTATGCAATCGCTGTGGAGCTATATCAAGCTCAATGGCCTGCAAGACAAGGTTGACCGCCGAAGAATTCGGGCAGATGAATATTTGCGTCCAGTTCGTGGATACGTTGCAACAGCGATTGCCTTGCCTGATTATTTTTTTCTAGATCTTTGGGGCAGATTCGATCATATTTCAGGAGTTGCCTGAGCTGGTCAACCGACATCTGATGCCTCCGGATCCCATAATACTGTATTACACACTCAGTCCTGGTGTACCGCCCCCGGAGCGAGCATCTGCTTGGGATATTGAGGTAAAAATGGAGGACACTGCCGTCAAAAACCGTATGGCTGTGATTATCCAGTCCAGCAAGGAGAGCACGCAAGATCTCAGTAAACTAGACGACGAGGTGAATTTTCCTCCGCCACGCTCCGCCGATTTGACCTCACGTACAGTCACATTTTCAGATTTCGCTCCTTGCGCAGTCATTGCATAACTCGCACACGAAGCGGGTGTTCCTGCAAAGTTTTGCGGAAGACCCATCCAAATTCATCCTGACATGGTTAGAATCACAGTCGCGAGACTTGGAGAGTGTCCTTGGGAGTGGGCCAAGCGAAGGTGCCACCATTCGTGCGGAAGAGCTTCGGCGGAGTGATTTCTTCAGGCTTCCCTGGGTCGAAGAGGCCGTTGCGATACAAGAAGGCATGCGTCTGGCTGCCAAACCATGAACTTGCTTTTGTGTCGTTTAAGTATTTATGAGTGTGTACCTGCTATCAACTGTCATGTTCTTTGAGCGTTCCTGTGCTGGCCCTGCCAACCGCAACCGAGTAGGACCTGCCCGCGATCGACCACCCTGCAATCGACCAGCCTGTAACAGTCGGGCCAAACCGGACATTAAAATCTTAGTTCCTTCCACACATCCATGGCCAGCAAACAGGTGAGTCGTCGTAGTTCGAGCTCGAGCATACCAGCGTTTGACAACCCATGCCTTTCAACCAGCTCGGGAAGCTGAGACAGGTGTGCATCATGGCATTGGACTCCTTTGTGGGCTCAAACTGAGGTGACGCGGGATCAGTGGGCGGGAGAGAAGATATCCACTCGCGATAAGACTATCGCCGTAGAACATGAACTCAGGGAACTAGAGCAAGATGTAGAGCTGAGAAAGCATGGTATCGTCAGGTTTGCACTTCATTTCGTTCCCTCTCGTTCCGATCCGGGTCCCAATACCGCTCGCGTGCGAGCGTCAGGTTGCAGGCAGCTTCGGAGGACTACCACCGTGGGCTTTCAAAGAAGAAGGAGTCTACGCCTTCTGGAGAGGCGGAAAAGCTCATGCCGCTCGATGCGCTCGGGATAGTCATGGTCACACATGGGGAGGAATATAGTGAGGACTCTGCCTTTGGTAAGTGCTGCTGGATCTGACCCTTCATGTCGTGCTCAACGTGGACTGTCTTTAAGGGACATGTCTCGTTGCCCTGGGCAGGGCTCATTGCAAGATAGCCACGCTTCAAGAGGCGTATGGTCTCGCCTTTCAGGATACATTTATCGCATCATGCGAGAAGTTTGCACAGGATATCAAGGACTATGAATACCAACGCAAGAAGCTGGACAGTCGCAGGTGAGCTGGTTGTTGTTGAATCCAATGATCGTCACAATCGTTTCCTATGATACTTAGACTGAGCTACGATGCGGCTATAACCAAACTTGACAAGATCAAGGGCTATAAGAAAGAGAAGGAAAAGGAAAGACGGGAAGCAGAAGACGAAGTGCAGCTATGTCGGTTACGCTTGTAAGTTCCGTGCATTCACCCCGTCTTTCTCTCGTGCTCACGCAGAGGTAGCGAAGAGACCTCGAAGGACATACACTGTCGGATTCAGGCTATTCAGGAGAACGAAATCCTGCAGCTACGCGAGTTGACGAATTTCCTTGATATTCAACTCAATTTCGCGAGGCAATACTTTGAGATCCTGAATGACGTGAAAGCTAACTGGTGTGACGAGTGAGTACTGTTTGCCGCCTTCCAATGTATCACTAATACACACGTGGAAGGCTGACCTTGACGAAATTCGAAGACATGAGAGTCAATTCCCAATCACACACATTTGACGATTCGAAATATCCTTCCATTCGCTCTCGTCGACCCACTCTTTCGAGTGGCACTTCGTCAGCAGAATCGGGAGATGGCCCGGGAGTCCGTACCCCAGGACGACGCAAGTCTGATGCTGAAAAGTCGACCGCTTCTTCACGGTCCGCCTCCAGGGCTTCTCGTATGCGTTCTGACAGTAATGTCACTGCTGGAAACGAGAGTATAACGAAACCCAACAAGAAGATCGGCGTCACTGGCTGGGCCTCGAATGCAGTCAGCTCTATCACGGGACTTGGAAAGAAGGACAGAGATACTTTCGCTGCATTGACAAATGAAGAGAAGGGCGGCGCGGACACGGATGTTCCACGACCACCTAGCTCACGGTCATTTACTCGAAAGTCGTCCATCGAATCGTCAAGGACCAACGGACGCATTCTGAAACCCCCCTCTCAACAGGAGAAAAAGCTGGTCAGGGCATTGTATGATTTTTCTGGTTCTTCGGACGAGCTCTCTTTCAGGGCAGGAGATGAAATCATGGTCATCCACGAAGTCCTTGATGACTGGTGGCTAGGGATGCGTACGGATGGTCGCAAGGGTCTGTTCCCTGCAACATACACTGAGCCGATCTCGAAGAGTGTATCGCCATTTGGATCAGAACCCAGTCACCTCGCTCGCGGGAACCAGATGGGTGATAGAGAAATGATTCATGATTACCCAAATCCACCACACTCGGCGAACAGTCTTAGTTTTGACACTCAGAGTGTGGCGAGCGTGATCCCTGATGACGAGGAGGAACGGCACCTGATGCCTGTCAAGCCATCTGATGACGATATCTTCTCGGTTCCCCGTCAGGACTCCCCTCCCATTGCCCCGCCGCTGTGGAATAGAACCAACTCAGACATCGTCAAGAGACCGCCTCCACCACCGCCTCCTCGTCGATCGACTGTAACAGCCATTCCTATACCCGACCGGCGTCCGCAGACAGAGGGTCGCTCGTACGCGCAAGTATACATGACCACACCGAACAGCACCTCCGACTGGGACGTCTCTCCGTTTGACAGCCTGGCAGACACGTCGTCTCATTGTGTCAGCTTTGAGCAGCACCCTTATGAACGCAAGGGGCTGTGCAAGAACTGCTTCAGGATGCACTGAGTATGTAGGTGTTCGGATTGAATATTTGACGGTGTACCATATTCATATTTTTGTCACTCTTTCAATCAATTTGTATCAACCGGTCAGTGTTTTTTCGGACTATGATAGGCTCGGAGCTTGACAGTACTTGGCTTGTCTTTGGATAGTGCCGTAGTGGAGTGTACACCAAGTTACGCTTCTTGATCATTACAGACAAAACCATGATGCTACTGTTCAGTGTCACTTGTCGGGTGCGCCTCTGGATGGCGAAGAGATGTCCACATGGACTGGTATCTGCATGGGAATGCGAAAGTGTTGGCAAGTGTCAAAAGAGCCCTGGTAACCTGGTGGGACTGTGCCTTTCATAGGATCGAAACTGTCCACCTCATCGCCTATTGGCCGTTCGTGCGCGTACCGTGCGTGGCCCTGATCGGAGGGCCGCCTGACGGGCACAGCAAGTGGGTTTGACACCCCAGGTCGGCCTCTCCCCCCCCAGCTTTGGGAGGACCCTGCACGTGTGACGATGCGTCTTTGATTCCCGCGCCCACATCCAGGACCTGAGGGTCAATCCCTTGAGCGTGTGTCTAAAAAGATTTTGGCAAACTCCGACCGCTTGCAATGGCACAGTACAACCTTTTTATAAGGGATTAAGTGCATTCTCCAGCCAGGAAGATGGTCCACCTGCAAGACCCATCCCCAGAACCCACCATTGCTGTACTAAATATACACATCGTCTTTCTTCTACTAGGGGTTTATGGGTATAGCATTCGTGGCATTAATAGGCATGAACGAGCTCAAATCATTGTCTAGGTGGGAATACGTTCTGTCACCTGAAGTTGAATACGCGGTCATTCGTCGGCGCTTATCCTTCCGTTGGTCGTTGGTGAGTGTCCATATCTTCCTTAGTTCGGCTTGAGAGACATGTGGCGAAGATCCCCTACATTGTCGGACGAACGTCTGCTCTTGTTTTCCTTCTCCTGTAAGTATGGGGGGCGTGGTTGGAGAGGTAACGTGTTCACTTCTACCCACAGTTCGGCTTGGGGAAGCCACTCCTTGGGGGACACCCTTTGTTTGCGTCAGTCTCGTTCACATATCTCGATCCAGCTTATGATACGTCCATCTAGCAAGTACAGTGTTGAAACCGGTGAGTGACGCTGCCACAACTCCATAGAGTTTACTTTACCCAGATTTTAACAATAGCTAGTGGGTGACATGACCCTGGGATGTTCCTCTTTAATTTTTACGATCCGCACGTGAGTCCCGATAGTCTCATCTAGCTACGGCTTACCCTTGGTATAGATGGGTGGTCTGGAAGGACTCCCGTTTGGTGCATGTTCTGCTACTGTTCCTTTCGCTGGGACAGTGGGTCATGTTAGTGATCGGTACGAACGTATCTTTTACAGCTCTACTTCTACCCCCATTTCAAAGTCTTCTTTACTTAGATGACGCAATGGACAGAGAAACAACAACACCAACAAGTGGAGATTGTGCGGATTATGACGACTATCCAAAAATGCTCGCTGGAGGCTTCATATACAGTAAGTCGCCTTATTACGCTCGAATTGGCCCTATATCCATTGATGCACTCGAGCCACATGCTATGATCTCCTTGTTCTCATATTGTTGGTTGTGGGGCTGTCAAGGCAGCGATCCAAGTCCCCTTTGAAGAAGCGTTTACTCACACAAGGGATTTTGTATTTTGCCGTAGCGGTGGCAGTTTACATTCCACCGATGGTTTGTGTCCTCACCCTCCACTTTACACCATATTCTCATCATCATACTTAGGTTTCTGCTCTGCTCAATAGCCGTAAGAATGATTTCTTTAGGTATTGCGCATTGTTGTTCAACCGCAACCTAGCTCTGACGGTGATTTTTTACGAATGTGGTGGGTTAATGGCTTGTAGTAGTGTGTATAGCATGACTGATAATGGTGCGGTAGCCGTCACGATAAGGTATCTCACAGGTTTCCATCGGCGTCAAACTGCAAAAGCTGGTTGACCTTGATTCATTTCAGCACGATCGCATCATCTAGGGCAGTAAGGTCCCTCCATTGTCTTGATACCTCCATGTCAGAGTATGTCCGAAGACATATCCTGATACGTATGGACTCATCGCACGTGAACAGTCAAACTGAGGAGAATAACATCGCGTTAACCACCCATATTGCGATTCACCCGTCGACGGGGCTCGAGGACCTCGAACGGGTGGCCTTGAGTCGATGACGCCGACGAGTGTTGAACTCCAAGGCGAGTGGTTATCGTCATCTTATCGCGTGTTCCGAGACAACCGGTGTGTTCTCCGTTTCGAGCATTCGGATGCTATTCTTTCGATTGACTTTACGTGCAGGTATCGTTTAGACCCCACAACACGTTGACCGTGTTCCCGTTGGGAAGCGTTTGTCCGTCGTCGGAAGCGCTTACATCTTTATGTGTTCTCTATTCTGATCCCACAGTGACCAATATTCTCCTTATGCCTTCCCACGTAGGTTGCATGTTCTCGCTGTCTCAGCCAAGCTTCCGGATAGACCAGTAGGTTTGTTGGAGTATGACATCAATGGCATTCATGCCAGACTACCAACATTTGTAATACAAATCTTTATTTAATGTTCAACTGCTTTGTTGCCCCACCTCTCATCCTGTTCCACAGTGCTGAGAGGTGGGTGCCCCCCCCCTCCCCCCCTTTTATTTTATCTTCCCTAGATACTGCTGACCTACATCATGTAGCTTATTGCATGTGTTCTAAGTACTCACTAACCACCATCCATTCCACATTGCTGAGAGCTTATTATGTGTGTTCTAGCTCTAACAAGGTTATATTGCTATGGCCTAGTAGCGGTCATGTTTGATGAATTTCTGGCACAGATGTACCTAGTCCTGTCGGCGGAAGTAGACAAACCACTAAAGATGCTACGCATTGATAAGATAGGCAAACCAGAAATTTACTAAGTTATCCCTGCACCTCTCGCGTCTTCGCCTCATCCAACGATGTCCTTTCGTAAAATCGACGTCGATGCGTACGATGAAGACGTCCTCCAAGAAACAGAACTTTACGACCCTGATCCACGCGAACCTGCCCAAGTCCTGAGCGATGCCAAGCAGAAGCAGATCGCCGTGCGCAGCGCGTTGAACAAGTTGCGTCCCTCCATCCCCCCTCCCTTCTGCGCGCCCGTCTTCACCCTTTTCCCTCTTGTTTCTCGTGTCTGCGTGAACTGACTCTCTGCCTCCCCCTCTCTCTGTCCTGTGTGTGCGCACCCGTCTGGCCTGCGTGAAATCGGTGCACTGCGCGTGATCGTTCGCAGAGGCGACGTCACCGGTGCTCTAAACATCGCGCTGTACAGCCCGCCGTACGGCCCAAACGTCGAAGAAGCCAAGGTTGGCCCGCCTCCCGTTCTGCTGGTGAACCTCCGTCCGCTCATCCGTCCACGACGCCCCGTATGTCGATACAGAACCTCACGCTCCAAATCGTTGTCTCTGTCCTCAACAGCACCAAGTCGACAGAGGTCCCCAACGTCCTTTCGTCGCTCTCCCAAGACGAACAGGACACGCTGATGAAGTATATCTACAAGGGGATGGGTATGCCTGGGTGGGGCGACGTCAGTGGGAGCGTGCTGCTTGGGTGGCATGAAAAGGTGCGATCGTTGTTGTGCACACGTCTTTTCCTCCTGATACTCATCCGTTGGGTCGAGTAGTTGACGGAGATTGCGGGGACGGGCTGTATCGTGCGCGTCATGACCGATCGGAGGACGGTATAATTCATACGTCGTATTTTTCCCCTCACATCCGCCAGACATGGACGACCGAGAACGATTTTATTCCATGTTTGTTGAAACACGTCCTATTCTATCTCTAAGAGAAAGGGAGGCATAATTCAAAGCTGACTTGAGCCCTCCTGATGATCCATATCCATAATCCATATATCGCCGGTCATGCGTCCTCTCCCTTGCTTCGCGCCTCTGCAAGGCTCAGCTCGATTGCCAGTCTGAGATCGTCGTCCATCTCCGTATCCGGCGCCACTGCCCGCGACACCCCCTTATGCCTAGCGATATCAGCAGATAAGAGTGACATGTTGGGAGAACGCGTTCTCGTCATGATAGGCGTCACAACACGCGACTGTAGTGACGATGGACCGGGCAAGGGCGAGACGGACTTCAAGGGGGTGCTCCATGCCGACCGAGGCTTCTCTGAACCCGTTGTAGATGCCCCCCGTCTGGAACTCGATGTCGAAGACAGACTGGAGCTGAGAGAGGGAAAGTGGTCCAAGGACGACGACGACGTGGTGCGATGTGCTATGGGACTCGGTTGCGTGCTTGGTCCGACCATGGGCGATCTGAGCGGACTGATGCTAGTACCAGCTTCCATCGGCTCAGGCACAAACGGCGGCGACACCTGCACTTTCTCGTTTGAAGTCGAGAGTAGGAAATGTGGGTATTGGCGATTACTCAAATGGTGACTCGAAGACGAAGAACACGCCGACGATGGTGCGGAATGGATGGACCTGGACTGAGAAGACGTTGGTAGACCAGGCAGATCATCGAAATCGCCCTCGAATACTCCTTCGTCGGTAACCGCGCCTTGCTGCCGCGTTTCCTCCTCTTCGCGTGAGAGCATCAAAACGTATTCTACGGCCTCCAATTCTGAGAGACCAAGTGTGTCCAGAGTAGACCTTTGTTCACGTTCGCCACCATATATGCGCCGCGTATACTCTCTCTCATCCTCGAGTTCCCTGTAGGATTCCATGATATCTCTGTGCATCTCGTATTGTTCTTGTGGAAAAACACGAATCAGAGAACTGAGTTGGCTAACGACGAGGAGACTTACGTTGTCCCTTGGTAGTAATGCTCATCTTCGTATTGGCGTGCTTGGGCTTCTTGTGCTGATATTCGCGACCATTGGTCGGTCCAACCTTCCATGTCATCACGCGGTTCCCAACAACGATGATCACAAGCTCCTTCTTCACCAAGATTTTACTAACAATATCCCAATCGTGTCCGGGCGCTGGGCGCGGCGCAGGCGTCGTAAAGTAGCGCACTGGCTCTAATGTGAGGGAGTCCCAGATAACGGTGGTCCCGCGAGCAGAACCAGAAGCAAAAATGGTGGGGCTCCATGCAATAGCTGTCACAGAGCCATCCGTATGTGCCTCAAACCTGTGAACCGGTGGTACAGAGGTTGTGGGAGGAGAGTCGGTGTCATAGATGCTAATAAAGCCTAGAAGATCCCCAACGATAGCCATGTTGTTGTCACGGGAGTGGGTAGATATGATGGATTCCATTGTAGAAACATTGCTGAACGAGCTATCGCCAAAGCAGGTAACGATCACATCTTGTGATTGAAGGTTTGCATGAACGCGGTAGAATTGCGGGTGATGCGTATACTCAATAATGAGTAGTACAGTCGACTCTCCAGTAGGAAACAACCACAATTTCGCGATCTGTTGTTGTGGTAATGAAGGATCCCCTTGAGCAGCCGAATAAGATCTCTCGTTATGAATGGGAGAGGGGATCTTGAGTTGGTGGACCGAGTGAACACGAGCTTCACTAGTAGGGGCCTCAGACTTGCATAAGTTGTAAAGGAGAATATCCCCGCTCTTCAGCGCACCGACGATGAAACCATCACTGAGGCTACCTGCGATACTGATAATTGGGTCTGCGACAAGAGACAGCTGCTGATTGTCTGTAGTCCAGAGGAGCTGAAGCGTGTTGGTGTCCCACAGTTTAATGCGCCCATCAATGCTACCAGACAAAAGAGTGTTGGATTCCGAATCAGGGACGAGCTGCCGTACGGCACCCTCGTGCTGATCATGGACAGTGCATTGGATAAGCTCGGATGTAGCGCGAGAATCCATGGCACGGTTCACAACGGTGAGGGCAACCTCGCCATTGTGCTTTCCCCAAAATACACGAGCAGCGCCACCATTGGAGGTTATGGTGCAGATGGAGATGTTGGGCGTAAATTCAACATTGGGGTTCCCGGTTCCCAAACCAGTACCCGAGGCATCGATGTACCCTCTCAATACCCTTCCATTGAGAGGGTTCGACCGCGCGACGATGCCATACTGGATAGAGGACGTCAAGAGGCCATTCTCTAACATAAGATGTACTCCGTCGATCGACGAGTCTTGGGGCGCATGAGTGACGGTCGGGTTGCGAGAGCGCTCCAAGCGTCTGGGAAGCGAGCTAAGTCATGCTGATGGATCGGGGTGAAAGCAACGCACCGCCTGATAGCGTAACGGAGAATAAACTCTTTGCGCCAGGTATACTCGGTCCGCTTAAGGAGCAAGATGCGCTCGTGCTCGAGCTCATGTTCGGGGCCGATACCGAGCAACTGAGTGAGGAAGGCGCGAAGCCAAGTGTTGTCATCATCTACGTGTTCGCAGAGGCGTCGGCAGGTGCGGGCGAGAGCAAGGAGGGAGGGCGGGGGGAGGTATGAAGTAATGTGGGTGAGGGACTCTTGCGGAACATCAAGGAGAAGAGACGGAGATCCATGTTGATGAAGGTGATACGAGACGGTATGTGACGACTTGTGCTGGTGAGTGGACGTTTTCCGGTAACTTTCAATGGGTCGTGTTCGCATATAATTTCAGGGAGGTTTGGAGTGAGTGGCGATCGCAGACAATCGAGCTGATGTCGCCTGCGAATGCTAAGCGTCAAGTAGTGAGCCAAAGAGGGTCAAGAGCAAAAATCATCTCAGCCTCCTCCTTTCGGTAGACCTTACGTAATTTACTCTTGAGAGTAAAAAAATAGTCGATGATCCTGCCAGGACTCGAACCTGGGTTTTGGGAAGATGTGCTCAGAATCCCAAGTGATAACCGCTACACTACAGGACCGCATTTAAGAGTGGGGCGAATGAGATCAAGTCAACCCAAAGCCGCATCCCCGAGGTCCAGACGAGACGACATGCACAGATGGCCGAAGCACTATATCGCTTGGTGAGTGAATTCTTGCACCGGCACCGACGCGTGCCAACATCGCTTTCGCTGTGCACACTCTCGACCGTGAGCTAACAAGTCTCTCACCCCCTTTCATGTTCCAACCTATGCTCACTTTCTTGTCCAATGATCCAGTCCTAGTGACAAACCTAGTTGAGCCCGGCTAGAAAGACATCAACTGTGCCTTCCACATCAATAACCTTCTGCATAGCCATTGTCTGACCCTACTGAATTCTTAGCAATATTACAATCACACCTTGGGGCTGCTATACACTGGCATTTGTTGACGACATTCTCACTGATGAGATCCAATTGTTGGTGTCAAGATATTGAGGAACAAAGCTGATCAGTTTACTCATGTACAAACTTGCTGTATAAATATATTTCCTTGTTTTTAGTATGGTCTGTCTCCAGTTACTGTCTTGCTAGGTATTGTGATGACCACATAGAAAAGTTAACAGAAGTTGGCAGCAATTGTTCTCTTTACCAAGGGCAGTGTTACAGACTCAAATCCAAAAGAACAGAGAGCAATCTTGAGGAGTGCTCACATAGAGAAAAGAATCACTAATGAACAAGTGCTCTAAACTGGATTCTCTAGTTTAGACCCTTGCCCTTATATACTATTAGCTAGTATGCAGGGACCATGCCATGAGGCATACATGAACTAGCTAAATAGAGACATAGAGCATAAGAAAGGGGCTAAAGTGGATCTAAATAGAGAAAGAAAGCTAGTATAGAGTAAAAATAAAAGTAAATCCTAGCTAAGTAGTGTCAGTTCATAATAGGCAGTCTATAATAGCTTTGTCATATTTTGATTGCCATACTTGGCATATGACACATATACAGTCTGTGTTGGATCAACTTGAGGCATAGACAGTTGTTTTTGAATTCTTATGGGCTGGAAGACATAAAATATCAGCTACTTCAATCTTTTTATATGATCTTATCTATACCATTGACTGGTTGTGCCATTGGCCATCTTGATAAATGGCTCAGGGTCCCAAGGTTTGATCTGGCCTGTTACCCAGGGCATTAACTAACTAAATTGCATTTATGAAACTCTCAGAGACTCTATAGTGGAATTTACATAACTGCAAACTTGTGTATACCATAATAGTCCAACAATACTTCAAGGAAAAAATCAAACAGGATACTATTGTCACTTGTTCAGGGCAGTATGGCAGTATAGCATAAGCAGTAGAGCACTATAGCATTATTCTTGTTTCTTTCACTATTTTTTCAGTCTGAAATATAGTATCTTAAATAGAAAATGCATGACATAACATAAGTTTTTTCTTAATCTGCTCCTTCTTTCCATTCCCACATTACAATGACATACTGGGCTTGTTTAAGAGCCAGAAGTTAATGTTGAAAGTGCAGGAAACTGCAGAATACTTATAGTCACTAGATATTAGGTAGATAAGTAAATACTAATATGCAGAATACTTGTAGTCACTAAGTATCCTAAGGTAACTAATGGTCCGATATAGCTATTAGCTTATGTAAGCTATAGAGCATAGATAGTCAACCAATTCCAACAGTTAATAGAATAGATTAGTGTTAAAATGCCTTTTAGCATTGGCTACTACTTTAACTCTAACCTAGGGTCCCTTTGTTGTAAACTTGACTAGCATGCATTAGCTTTCCATTTATGGTAATCCTTACATAAGCTTAGAGTATACACTTTGTACCATTTTCTAGTTTATGTTCTTAGTAGCTTGATATCTACTAAGAGTAAGCTCTATTTTTATAGACATTTGCTACTATACTAACCTACTATAGTTCTCATAGGTAGTACTTCTAATATCAGTAGCTTGACATCTACTGAGGTTCTCATAGATTATTATAATTTCACTTAGCTTTGCATAATACTTTTTTATAACATCCTTGATAAGTACTTCTTCTTACTGCTCTGGCTTTTGGGCCAGTAGCCAGAAACTAGGCAATAAATGTGGAAAGACCTTGCTAGCTGCAATAGACTATTGAATCACTTGAAAAAGCCTAGAGAAGATAAAGGCCAGGGATCTGAAAAAGACACTAGTGTTATAGTAATGATATTGGACATTGTACAAGTGAGTCTTTAACCCTAATCAAGGGCTTGTGATATCAGTGTTGATTTGGTGAGAGTAAAACAAAGATAATATATAGTAAGACACTGTACTAGATGTTACAAGTGCTTAAGACTAGGGCTTGAGATATATTAAAGCTATAGTATTTATATAGTACAGAATAGCACACAGACCAAGACCCTGATGGGAATATTTCCACAGACCCTTAGGCACCATCAAAAAGGAGAGAAGCAAAGAAGAATGAAAATGAAATATAGGCTGAAAGCATGAGACTAATCCTATGCCCTGGGTCTAGACCTGTCATGTGACCCATCATGTGCCTAGATAAGATAAAGGATAAGATAACCACATGGCAAAGATAAGATAAGATCACATAATTGAAAAATTGAAAAGTGTACTATAATAACTAGATCTCAGATATGAAAACAAAACCAAGGCTCAAGTAAGCAAAACTAGGAAAACCCAGCTCACCACTCTTACCCTTATATATTCTAGGGGCTGGTGCATAAACCAGGTAATCTATGTACACTAGTATAAAATCTCTTACTATAAATAGGTGTTATAGTTCATATTTTTCAAACTTTGATCACATGACCTTATCTTATCTTTCCACTTGGTTATCTAATCTTTTATCTTATCAAGGCATGTGATGGGTCACATGACAGGTCTAGACCCAGGGCATAGGGTTAGCCTCATGTCTACAGCCTGCATTTCATTTCTGTTTTCTTTTATTTTAGAAGCTCTGCTCCTTTTCAGCCATTGGCTATTCTTACAGATGCTTCTCTTCTTTTTGATGGTGCCTCAGGGTCTGTGGGAGAATTCCCATTAGGGTCTTGGTCCATGCACTCTTCTGTACTATATAAATACTGTAGCCTTAATATGTCTCAAGCTCTAGTCTTGAGCACTTGTAATATCTAGTACAATGTTTATCCTTATTTACTATCTTGCTTTACTCTCATCATACTGATAATGACACCATTAGCCCTTGATTAGGGTTAGATCACTCATCATATAATGTCTGACAATACCATTATAACACTTGCTCAAGACTACATTACTAGTCAAGGGTGCATATTACAGAAAGACCATTTTTGATGAAAAAAGAATATTCTTGGGGTCACAAGGAGCAGCTGAGAGATTTTATTTTTGAAGTAGTATTGGGCTTTGAGGATAACAAGTTTGGAAGGCAAAGTTTTCAGTGCAGGTTTAATGAATTTGATGAACAAATCAGAAAAGACTTTGCTGCTAAAAAGGGAAGGGATAGAAAAGTAGCAGCTTCAGATCATATTCATTCTCTTTGACCATTATCCATTCTTAAAACCATTTCACAAACTCCACAACTAGTTAGCCAAGGTGTCAAGCTTCAACCCATACACTAGCAGCTTGCAAGAAAAAAGATTCACAGAGCTAGGGTTAATTCTATTGGACCCTACCTCCTTAGAAACCAAATCCTGTCCATTGCACCACCAACCCCTCTTCTGGCCATTGACCTGTATCTTGAGTGGAACAGCTATGTCTGGGGAACTTGAAGATATAATGAGGCAGTTAATAGAAGAATTTACAAGAACAGGAGAATCAAGGAAGATTGCTGATTCAGGAACATGGAATGGCAATGTTACAAAGTGACACTCCAGCACTGAAACTAGTCATGTGACATCATGTGATCATGCACAAGAAACCCCTTTTTTGGCTTAATCCTAGTCTGTGGTTCTATTCTATTAAGAGTATTTATTATTTTTTTTTCCCAGCAGTGATTATGTAATCATTAGTCACCTGACATGAATCTTCCCTGGATCTTCCCAGGAACTGCCCTTCTCTCTAATCTCCATGGATCTTATCTTAGATCTAGATCTGAATCTGGATCTGGACTCTAGATGCAACTGTGGCAGATCTCTAAATTGAATCTTATCTGTGGCAGAGATCACCATCCTCATGGTGCAAGCACCTCTGACCCTGCACTTCCATTTCAAGGCTATGCCTTTTCTTCCATTCTTCCTTTATATCTGCACCTGCCCTTTGCTGGCATTTTTTCATATCTGCTCCATGCTTTTACTTTATTGTTTCTCTTATCTATTAACACAGGGTTTGGAGCATTCCCTGATTAGTAGCTCATGTATTAGTCAGCAGTAGTTTTTAGGCAATATATAAGGGTGAGAGTGTAGAGGACTGGTTCTTTAGTCTTTATCACTTGAATCTTGAGCTTTAGCTTGAGTTCTTATTGATTTCTAGGGGTTAGATTCCCCTCTTGTCTTGCTAGGGTTCTGGTCCCTTAGCTATAGGGTTGGCTCTCACTCTCTTTCACACCTTGCCTAGTTAGAGCCACTAGATACAAAAGCTCACAAAACATACAAGGCATCTCAGAATAGTGTTAGGATTAGGTATTAGCCCTTATGTGAAAAATGCATGTCAGGCAATAAGAAGACCTGGAGGAAGTGGTTTGTTAGTCTTTCAGTTTGGCATGCAGAACAAAAATGGAAGAATGTAAGGAAGCAAACAGCTGCAGTCTTATCAAGATTAGAGAAAAAAGCAATGGGGTATGTGTTATAGTATTGTATGTTGGTCTTTGAACAATGTTGATATAACCCTAATCAAGGGCTAATGGTGTCAGTTTCAATGAGAATGAGACAAGATAGAATGATATAGAGAAGCTCAAGTGAGGCCACTTGCATGTAAGAATATAAATGCTCAAAACTAGAGCTTAAGACATGCTAGAGCTATAGTATTTATATAGTAAAGAAGAGTGCATAGACCAAGACCCTGATGGGAATATTCCCACAGACCCTTAGGCACCATCAAAAAGAAGGAAAGCACTTGTGAGAATAGCCAATGGCTAAAAAAGAGTAAGGCTTCTGAAATGGAAGAAAATGGAAATGAAAAGCAGGCTAAAGACATGAGGCTAACCCTCTGCCCTGGGTCTAGACCTGTCATGTGACCCATCACATGCCTAGCTAAGATAAAAGATTAGATAACCGCATGAAAAGATAAGATAAGGTCACATGATTAAAGTTTGAAAAAATGCAAACTATAACAGTATGCACAAGTAATGTATGAAAAGTACATTGACAAGGAAACAGAGTATCATCTCTCTGAAGAGGGAATTAGGGAGCAATGGGGGGTAAATGCATGGCCAGACTTTGTGTTACAGTGTTGATCTCTGAATGACCCATCCTAACCCTAAACAGTCTGCCTTGAAAGGATATGTCAGTTTCATTGTTGAATTCGGATTGAATAAAGTGTAAAGAGAATGATGTATGAACTCAGGGTAGCAAGGCCTGAGGAGCCATCTCACAATGTTAGGAGGAAATGCCTGTATTGACAAGGCATTAGACAATGTACAGAATGATAGAGTTAACAAAGTGGTTAAGGCTGGGGAGCCAAAACCAAGGAACTACTCTACTATTTATACTAAGTCTAAATGCACACAGACCATCTCCAGGTTTAAGGGAAATACTAAATAAGGGAAATGGGCATAGGGCATGCTTACTGAGAATATGACCAATGGGCCATGCAGTAAAGGTGTGTAGAATGAAGAGACTGTGTGGAATGAAAGGGTAGAGTCTAGAGTAAGCAGTGATTAAACCATGCCCTTAGCCATAAGGCCAAGGAGATTTCATCTAGAGATCTGCCACAATCAGATCTAATCCTCATCTAGATTGAGATCCAGATTCATCAGAGATTAGATCAGAAGAGTATCTATCATCTGAAATACTAGATTCAACCACATAAGCTGTGCCTAAATCCCAGGGGAATACTTTGAATAAATAACTCAACCATATTCTAGGGTTTGTTTTGTTTTGGCAATAAAGTCTCATGGTCATGTGCTTGTCATGTGACTCTTCTGCTAGTAAATGTTACATTCATAACACTTTGCTGGCATTTGTCATATTCTGGACCTCCAACCTGGCTTACAATTGGTCTTCATACCTAGTAAGCCACTCTAGCCCTCTGACTTCCCTTCAGGCAACTCTGATCCTCTGTTACCATTCCAGTCTCCCCCAGCTATGCATGTATGCTTCCTGCTCCTCAGTGTTATATGCTCTCCTGGGCTTCTGCTTCTACTCTGCCCCATTTCATTTCTAGTCTATCTCTGCTCCAGTTAAGTACTACCCTAGTTTCCCTTCATTATCTCTGAAATGTCCTGGTATAACTCCATTACTGTTCCCAGTCTCAGTTACCATTACCATTATTGTTACTATTCCTATTTTATTCCTGTTCCTCACTTTCCCCTGTTATATCCTGTCACCCTTCAGTTTCAGTCTGACATAATTGAACATTGTCTTTCCTGACATCTCCATTTTTTTCTTAGATATTTAAACATCTGCTTTGCTTTTGAGTTTGCACCTGTCTCACCTCATTACACTCCTAGATAGTTCTGCCTCTTTAAGATATAAGTACTGTAGTTTTGTATCTTGTATCTTAGTATAAATATCAACAAAAATGACAAAAACACCCCCTTGTCTTCATTCTTACTCTGCTTAAGCCCTTGGGCTTACTCTGACCCTCTGGGTTACTTCAGAATACCTCCAAGGCCAAGCAATATCCTTGAAGAAGTTGCAAGGTCCCATCTCCAAGACTAGGCTTGACTTTCCTTGTCCTGCCTATCCCTCCTGTTGAGCATAGAGACAGTCCTCTTACCCACCTCCAACATCTATGTAAATCAGGACACCAGAAAGTGCAAGGGTGCACCACATAAGGTGAAGCTGAGTCCTGTTTGATTATTGAAATTCTTCCTAGATTTTCCCAGAGCCCTCTGGAGTTATGACCTTCTTTTAGTGTCAAGGGTTTTATTCAGAAAGAAACTGGTTAAAAGTATACCCATACTAATATAGGTTTTTAACAGTCTTCTTTTATTGGGATAAAGTTTTAACAGTATATTTATACTCTCACTTGCACTTCTCCAAGCCTTTACTTCAGAATCAGCCTCCACTGTCTCTCAATACTCAACTCTGAACCACCTCATGCTTGATGCACTCACAGGTGATCCCTTTGAGATCTCCAGAACTTTATTCCATTCCTTGCATCATCTGTCAGAATATAACCCCCAACAATACCATTATAACCTTGCATTCTTCTGGGCATTTGACCCCTAAGTTGATCTAGTCTTCACATGGTGCAAGCCCCTTACTTCCCCTGATGTTCCAAGTCACTCCAAGCCACCCTGACATTCTATGACATCAGTCACTGGCCCCAGTCGCTTGAAACACATGCACCTAGATTCAACTTCTAACTCCTAACCCTGACATTCTTCTATTCCCAACTCTAGACTCTCCAGAATAGCTGTGATTCCCTACTATCATACAGTGTCACCAGTCCTTATGGATCCTTGAATGCAGCTTAGGTTATGGTTCCCTACCCATAAGCACCACTTTCTCTAGCAGCTGACTCTGGTTCTCTAATATATTGTTGTTACCTGGTAATCCTTGATGGAAAACCACTTTATGCCACTCTGGCCCCTTCTTGACAAGTCACTCCAGGATTATCAATAGGTGGTCATTAACTTCTGGCATCTGTTCTCTACTCCTAGGCAACCCATTTCTGGCCATTGGTTCTAGCCTTTCAAGACCCATTCTTCTGAGCATGACAAGTCTATTAAACCTGTACCCCTTGTCTCCATGACCTCCAGCACCACCCTTTCATGCACTTCCGATCATTATAACCCCCATTGGGTACCTTGTTCTATTTAGAATTTGGAATCCCCAATACTCTGACCCACTTCTGATTTTTTCTGACACCTCTCCATCTCTTTTGATTTCACCTCTTCTGCTCAAGCTATTGGACCTCCACACACCCTACAAAGACTGTTGGCTTTACTCTGTCAATGCCTAGCATCACTCTCTGCTAGATGGTTTGTGTTCACTGATTCTAGAACACCACTAACTTACCCATTGTGGTCCATTGACCCCAGGTATTGAGTAGTACCTCATCTGTTCACTGGATAACACATGCCAGCATCCCACACACCCCCCATAGCTCTGTACCACTCCAGTCTCAGCTAACTCTGATCTTGAACCACAGTTTTTTTTGTTATGATCTGGTAGTTATGACTCTGTCACCTAAGTGCATGGTTATTTCTGTGTTGCTCTGCTTTCTGTAGCAGGCCAGTTTCATCTGTTGATATACCTACCAGGAAGACACCTCTGATCTTCTCTAAACTTGTAGCATTAGACCTTTTATTCTTCTTTGCCTGTGGCACCTCTGCCACCTGTTTCCTTATCCTTACAGCTAAGGTATACCCACCTTGCCGACCAACCAGGCTTCAGAAGCACCACCCCTCTTCCTCTGCACTCTGATGCACTCCCCACATCTCATCTCACACACCAAAAGTCTCTTGCCCTCTCCAGGCATCTCCATCCCTTTCTGCCTCCCTGGAAGGTTCACACTTCCATCATGACTGCACTGTGATTACCCTTTTCTTTCCTACTTGCAGTTGTTTAAGTGTTGTTTCTGTTCACTATGGTTCCCTGCTTGGATTTCCTCTGTATGGTGCTACATTGTTTTATGTGCCACCTCCCTATAACCCCATGCCATTGGCACCCTCTGTTCCCTTATGGGAAACCTGTTTGGCAGAGTTGTCTTTGCACCTCTCCATTCTCTCTGTCTCTTGCCTGGGAAATCCTTGCTCTTTGGGCATGGTTCCTAATAACTCTGTTTTCACTCATGAATATTTCCTTTTTTTTCTGTATATTATCTCAGGACCTGTCCTTCTGTTTTCCCTGGGTATTTTTTTCCTGGTAGACATTCTGCTCTTTTGTGTCTTCTGGGAATTCTGTTTTTTTCCTGGGTACTTCTTCCTTGGTGATGATTCTGCTCTTCTGTATTTCCTGGAAATGCTGCTCATTTCTTCAGAACACCTCAGAACCCCTCCATTGTTTGCCTTGGGAATTCCTTGTTCTTCTGGCCTTGTTCTGACAACTCTGTTTCTCTTTGCCTTCAGTTCCCATTTCTTCTAACCTGTTGTCCAGGACTTGTTCTTTCATTTTCCCTGGGTTTTTCTTTCCCTTTGAGGATATTTCTGCTCTTCCTGCATCTCCTGGGATCTTTCCATTCCTGTGCCCATTCTTTTGATTGGCCTTTCCTTCTGGCCTTCCTCCTGTCTTTTTGAATCCTTCCAGATAATTTCTGTTTTATGCCTTGCACTGCCCCTGGCCCCTTTATTTTCTGTCTCCTAGTTGACAATGGGACATTGACCTTTGCAGATGGGATAGCATCTAGTGACCACACTGGTAACTGCTGATCACATCTAGCAATCCAGTCATCTTGCACTCTTGCCCTTTCCTCCATTCCCACTTACCTTTTTAGTCCCTCTCTGGTCCCTTCCACTGCAGTGCCCAGGCCACCTGGTCAACTGTCTATCTCTTCATGCAATGACCAGATGTGCTCTGCACTAATTGCCCCCTCTGACCACCCTTACCACTTGTGCAGTGACTGACCCCTACCTATGTCGACTGCACCCATCTCCAATTATTTCTGATTGTCTCCATTTCTCTTCCAAGTAGCTCACCTCCCTTCCCTTGTTGCTGCACATAGACAATGTGCAATTCAATCAGTATACTGTTATTTGTATATACAGGAGGCAAGACCAGCAAGCAACTGTTATAGTCCGATTTTTCAAACTTTGATCACGTGACCTTATCTTATCTTCACCACGTGGTTATCTAATCTTTTATCTTATCAGGGCACGTGACAGGTCACATGACTGGTCTAGACCCAGGGCATAG
>JBBPKN010000272.1:2888-17121 GCA_038089275.1 Pulveroboletus cf. rosaemariae
CATGGATACTTTTTCCTAATGGGCATAAACCTCAAGACTATTAATGAAGATTGACCTTATCCTGAGCACAGACAGAGTAAAAAGTCTTGCACAAGTGAAACACTACTGAGCATTGTTCTTCTTAATGGCACCTTTGTGTGCACTATTCCTCAAGACTAAGAGCTAAAGCAGTACCTTTGAATGTAGAGACATAAAAACTAGGCAATAGTAGAAAAGAAGGCTTGAACTTGGAAAAGCTATAAGAGCTCAAGTGTACAAGACTGGAAAGTTCCAGCTTGCATGCCCTGTTTATATAGGTCACAGATATGTGCACAGACCATGTAAGATGGGCTGGCCCTAAACTATTATACAGTAAGCTATTCAATAGTGAAAAAGAAATGGGAATCTAAAAATACATATGTAAAACATGAGGTGTGACCTTATAGCCTAGACCAGTCTAGATTAGTGAAATGTGAAGATATGAAATAGTAAAAGGATAAAATGGTGAAGAGGTGAAGGTGTGAAATGGTCACATGATGTGACAGTGTGAAGAGTAAACATGGTGTTAGAAATACAAAAAACATAAAGTATGAAAAAGTGCATTATAACATTAGTGACCATATTGGTGGTAGAATAAAAAATGAGGTGGATCCTACCAGCATTAATTATCCAGTGGATAAAATGGAAATGGATGTTAATATGCTTAGTATGCATGTGATACTGGTGGTCCTTGGCAACTAAAATCTTAACCAGCTTTTGGTACCAGTAGTGACCACTCTGTTTAAGCCCATAGAGTATATTGTGTAATCTACAAATGTAGTAAGGATAAATAGAATCAGCATATCTGGGTGGCTGTTGCATGTAAATGTGATCTTCATTCCTTAGCTCTTCATTGAGATAAGCTTTCTTGATATTAATTTGATAAAGCATAAGATTGAGATGAATAACTAGAGCAAAAATGGTATGAATTAAAGCAAGTTTGACAACTGGGGCATATGTATTGAAATAGTCAATGCCTAGAACTTGTGAAAGACCTTGTGCAACAAGGCATGATTTATAGCACATACTGATTCCTGCAGCATTCTTTTTAGCATGGAAAATCCATTTTGAACCTACTAGATTTGTACCAGGAAATGGGTCAATGAGTTTTTAGGTGCCTGCTTTGTGCAATATAGTGAGTTCTTTGATATTGCCCTGTTTCCATAGTAGCCTGAAGCACCTTCTTGGTGCTAAACTTCTTCTAACCCTAATCTGGGGCTTTTTGGTAAATGCTGACTTTTACTACTAAGGGCTTTTGTGCTAGTAGCTCTAAACTAGGCAAGAATGCAAATGAGTCAAGCTAGCCACACAGAACTATGGGATCACTTGTGAAAGCTTTTAAAAGGAATAGTAGAGAACAATCTGTAAAAAAAGTAATCTTTTAGATGTAGAATTAAATCAGAGATCAGATAAGCAAGACTAGAAAATCAGTTCTGTCTACCTTGCCCCTTATATATTGCCAGGGGGGACTGCTTACTAAGTACAGTGCTATCTAATAAGGAAGATACCCTGAACTCTAATAGATAAGGAAAAATGAAAGCATAAAGCAGAGATTAAGGAATGTCAGCAAAGAGCAGGCATAAATATAAAGGAATGGAAGAGAAGCTACTATGTAATAATGCAGGGTCAGAGGTGATGGCAATCTCTGCCACAGATGAGATCCCATCTGGAAATCTGTCACAGATGCATCTAAATTTAAGTCAAAAATGGGGTTTTTTGTGCATAATCACATGCTATTATATGACCAGTTATGATGCTAAAGTGTTACTTTGTAACACTACCCTGTCTTTATGTTAAAACTTATACCAGTACAAATATACTAGTTAAAACCAGTTAAAACTGTTAAAACTATATCTCTCAAATCCAAGTATACTGTTAAAATGTATACCCAATTCCTTACTGAATAAAACTCTTATTGCTAGAGGACAAAGGTCAGGTTCCAGCATCTTATTGATATATGAACCTGAGGGAAGGTCATAACTCCAGAGACTCTGAAGGGCTCTGGAGGGATCCAGGAAGGGTTTTGTTGATCAAACAGGACTTGGCTTCACCTTATATGGTGCACCCTTGCACTTTTCCAATGTCCTGATTTATATAGATGTCAGAGGTGGGGAAGAGGACTGTCTCAACATTCAACAAGAGGGACAGGCAGGACAAGGAGAGTTAGGCCTAGTTATGGGGGTGGGATCTTACAGCTCCTTCAAGGATATTGCTTGGCCCCAGAGATTCTCCAGAGTAACCCAGAGAGTTAGAGTGAGCCTAAGAGCTCAATTAGAGTGAAAATGATGACAAAAGGGTATTTATATCAATATTCATACTGAGGTACAAGATACAAGACTATAGTACTCATATTTCAGAGAGGCAGAACTATCTAGAAGTGTAGTGAAGTGAGACAGGTGCAAACTCAAAAGCAAAGCAGATGTCTAAATATCTAAGAAATGAATGGAGATGTCAAGAAAGACAATGTTCAATCATGTCAAACTGAAACTGAAGGGTAACAGGATGAAATGAGGGAAAGCAAGGAACAGAAACAGAACAGGAATAGTAACAATAATGGTAACAGTAACTGAGAGTGGGAATGGTAACAGAGTTATACCAGAATGGTCTGGAGATGATGAAATGGAACTAAGGTAGTACTTAACTGGAACAGAGATAGAACTGAAAACAGAATAGGGTGGAGCAGGAGCAAAGGACTAGAGAAGTGTATACTGATGGAGGGGCAGAAAGTGTACATGTATAGCTGGGGCAGACTAAAATGGTGATGGGGGCTGGAGTTGCCTGGAGGGAAGTCAGAGGGCTAGAGTAGCTTACTAGGTATAAGGACCAGTTGTAAGCTGGGTTGGAATTGGGTTGGAATTGGGTCAGAGATATGAAATATGACAGCTAAGTACTTTAGGACTATATGGCTGTCCAAAAAACTCACCAAAAAGAACTTAGGTCCTTATCCCATTATTACTCAGGCAGGTTTACTGTTCTTTACACTTTACTTTCCAGAGAACATGAAGTCCATTCACATGGTATTTTATGCCTCTTAACTTAAACCCTCTGTTTCCAACATGATCTCCAATTGCATTCAACCACCCCCACCACCAGTTGAGATTGATGGCAAACCAGAGTTTAAGATCTCTGAAATCCTTGACTCAAAGATAGATCACAGGAAAAGGCACTACAAACTACTATACTTGGTTAAGTGGTTAGATTATGAAGGTACTAATGAAAAGACTTCATGGCTCCTTGTCACTAAATTAGATCACACATTGGAGATTGTTAAGGAGTTTCATCTCCATTATCTGGACAAACTCAGGCCATCTTATGATTGACCAAGTAAGTTGGTTGATCCAGTGATCTAGTCACAAGATTTTCCATCTACTCAATGATTACCTTTTCAACCTCCTTCTTGTTCTCATTATCTACTACCATGATCTCTCTGACCTCTGCACACAGGTCTGATAGCTCCTTCACTATCTCATCAATCTTCCCATTCTCCAGCATGTCCCCTGAATCTCTGGTATCTTCCCTTTCTACTATCCCTGCCTTATCCAAAGCATTAACCAGCTGCTCTAGCAGCTGGTTCTTGTGCCTCACCTCCCACCATACCTTTCTGCCCACCTCCCTTATCAACACCTCCATTAGGCAACAGCCCTTAGCCATCTGCTAAAGATCCTCCTCTATCTCCTTCAAGTCTGCCCTGCTACTGGGCATCCCATTCTCTCCTGTCTTCTGTCTCCACTTTCTCTTTGGCTTCTCCTGGCTGGGGTAATTACACCTTGCCTTTGCCTCTATGCAGACAAGGCATGATGTTGACTTGCCAGGGCCCACCTCACACTCCAGTCCTTGGCCATTGCACCTCTAGCACACTGATTCCTCTTCCATCCTTTTCTTGACTCTATTGCTCCTCAACTTCACCTGAGCTTGGCAAAGTTTCTCTATCTACACCAGGGTCAAAGTTATGGGTCATCAACAGTGAGTTGCATACTCACCCATTTCTGGACTGCCTCCACTGACTTTCAAGCCTCCTTTGCTTTCCTTTGAGCCTCCTCCTTCTCTCTCCTTATCTTCCCTTGTGACTTCTGCTTGGCATACTTCATGTCACCAAGCTCCTCTTCATCTTCTATGTGCTCCTCAAGGTGCTCATCAGACCAGATATAGATGTCAATAAATAGAGACATAATAGGAGAAAGTTAAGAGAAAGTCTCTGAAGTAATATTGGTTTTATAAGCTTCTGGCCAGCTAAACTCTAATGCTCACTCCAATCACTTACTAATCAAGAGCATGTGCTTAGTGGCCCTCAGAGATTCAGGCCTTAAGAGGGAAATACTGTCATATCTTATGCCAACAAGTCAACTTTACTCTGTTTTCAGTGCAACTCCAGTTGCTTTCACACTTTAAGCTATGTATTTCCTGGTTTCCTTTACCTCTGTCCCTTTCTACCTAATGTTGATTACAACTTTACCTATGTTAACTCCATACTATTCTAATATAACTCTGTAGTTCCTCTGATTTCACTTTCTGTTCTTGTTTCTTTCTTTCTTGCCTCTTTTTGTCATCCTTTAGTTTCAGTTTGACATTATTCAACATTGTCTCCCCTGACATCTCCATTTGTATCCAGGATGCATTGGCACCTGCTTTGCCTATGAGATAACTCCTTTTGCATCTTCATTCCTTTTTTAGATAATCTGCTTCTCCAAGATATAAGTATGGTAGTTCTATATCTTGTACCTCAGTTTGAATATCAACATTAATGACCCCATTGCCTCTAATGATTCATGCTTGACACCATTCTCTCTGCCCCTTAGCCTGCCATTCTACTTCCCTCTAGAGTCTGGCACTCCCTTTGATTCTCTGACCCATCTCCAACATATTTCTCACCCCTCTGCAAATTGGGGCATCCAGTACTAGTGTAAGTGTGCACCACATATGGTGAAGCCAAGTCCCATTCCACTCTAAAGATTCCAGAGAATCTTCTAGAGTACCCTGGTAGTTATAACAGATAGTATGTACAGAAATGTGCCTGATATACATGTGTTGTGTCAATAATATGTATAAATAAATACATAATCCTGGTTCCTGCCAATGTTTGAGTACACTAAGCAACAAAATTATCCCAATATTTGGAATATTTTAATTGTTGGATTAATAGCATCTGCAGCTTTGATGCTAGACCTCCAGACCTAGATGTCATTGGAAAGCCCTGATCAAGGGCTTTCTAACCATATATAAATTATTATATAATTTTATCTATATTGGTCAATATTTATACATTTATTTAAACTACTTATTAGAATAGTTTTGTTGCTAATATATTGAAATATCAAGATCAAGTGCTATAATATGCTATTACATAAGCATTGAGTCACATGATTTACAAGAAGTTCAACATGATGTAAACAAATCAAAATACCATTATTTTCCTTACATTTATTACCATAAAATATCTTTCCATTGATTAAACCAATTAAATAATTGCTTTTTTGAAATCAGACCATTCTACTTGTGAAATTCAAGTTTTTACTGGTTTTGGACACTCCACTATTCACAGAATATGTGATAAACATTGTCCTAACTTGCTCAAGAACTCTGGTGGTTATTTCTCCTTTTTTACTTTCACTAATATATAACATGCTATTTATTTTATTGGTACTGGCAAAGCTGAAAATGCTATCTGGATTACCAAAACTCTTCAGGTAATCAAGAATCACTCCATCTCCCCTTAGACCATTCAATGTCATTTTAGAAAAGCTAACATAAAGACTATAATAAAGAATAAATGCCCTTTTCTCTTTAAGCAATACAAGATAGCTAGAATGGACTTTGCTTTAAGCCATCAGAATTGGACTATGGAGGATTGAAAACAAGTTACAGTGGCTCAAAAAAACTATCCCAATGTTTGCATGTTTTGCACTAAATGTAATGACCATCAATAACTACTAATTATTATGCTAGTATTATATCCCTTATCTCTGGCCCAATTCCAACCCCATTTCAACCCAGCTTACAACTGGTCCTTGTACCCAGTAAGCTACTCTAGCCCTATGACTCCCCTCCAGGCAACTCTGGCCCTCCATTACCATTTTAGTCTGCCCCAGCTTTGCATATATACTTTTCTGGCCTTCTGCTCCTGCTCTGCCCTATTCTGCTTTCAGTTCTATTTCTGTTCCAGTTAAGTACTATCTTAGTTCAAGTTTGTCATCTTCAGATCATTCCAGTATAACTCCATCACCATTCCCACTCTCAGTTACTATTACCCATATTATTACTATTCTTGTTTCATTCCTGTTCCTGGTTTCCCCTTGTTTCATTCTGTCACCCTTCAGTTTCAGTCTGACATGATTGGACATTGTCTTTTCTGACATCTCCATTCATTTCTTAGATATTCAGACATCTGCTTTGCTTCTGAATTTGCATCTGTTTTACTTTGCTATATTCCTAGATAGTTCTGCCTCTCTGAGGTATAAGTACTGTAGTCCTGTATCTTGTACCTTAGTACAAATATTGATGGAAACATCCTCTTGTTGTTATCCTCACTCTGATTAAGCCCTTGAGCTCACTCTGACTCTCCAGATTACTCTGGAGTTTCCAGCATTAAAGTCATTATGACTTAATGTTGACTTGGGATGAGTAACAACTTTACTGTTGTTACTATCCCTATCTGACCTGAGTTCCCAACTCACTCCAACCCTCTGGCCCTGCTGGAGATTATGACCAGCCTATTGACTACGTTCTATAAGTCTTGATGACTCCACTCCTTAAGACTGGACTTGATACTCTTTGTTTTGTCCATCTCTCTTGTTGAGCCCTGAGCAAGCTCTCCTCTGCTATCTCCAGCCTGCCACAAATCAGGACACCAGGCTATGCAAGGGCACACCACATAAGGTGAAGCTGAGTCCTGTTTGATAAAGAACCTGCTACTTGACTACTTGACCATTTTTGAAAATCTCTGGAAATCTCCAGAGACCTCCAGAGCTTACATTCCCTTTTGGTAAACTCCAACCTAGTAGTAGTAGTATTTGGGTTTTAATAATCTGTTACCTTAGTACAAATATCAACATAAATACCCCCTTGTCTTTGTCCTTACTCTGCTCAAGTCCTTGGGCTTACTCTGACTCTCCAGATTACTCCAGAGAATCTCCAGGACCAAGTGATATCCTTGAAGAAGTCATAAGGTCCCCCCATGACTAGGCTTGACTTTTCTTATCCTGCCTGTTCCTCTTGTTGAGCACTGAGACAGTCCTCTTCCTCACCTCTGATATCTATGTAAATCAGTATACTGGAAAGTGCAAGAGTATACCACATAAGGTGAAGCTGAGTCCTATTTAATCAACCAACCCTTCCTGAATCCCTCCAGAGGTCTCTAGACATCCCCAGAGTTTCTGGAGTATAACCTTTTCTTAGGTTTGTGCATTACTAAGGTACTGGAACCTGACCTTTGCCCTCTAGCAACAAGGGCTTTATTCAGGAAGAAGATTGGTATATAGTTTAATAATTCATTCATATTAGGGATAGGTTTTAACAGCTAGACAATAAGTATATGAAATGCAGTACTTGCTCTTGGCTTTTTATTGGTCCAATGATCAAAGCATTTGATTATGTTTTGGTAACATGGTAACCATATCAAAATGACAACTTATTAGAACAGTTTTTTGACTTTAAATAGAATATGGTATTTAGTACCTGGTATAACCTTTCTTGGCCTTGATAACTGCTTGAATTCTTCTAGGCATGCTTTCTATCCATTTTTGATACTCCTTTACAGAACTTCTTTCCCACTCTACCACTACTCTATCCCATAATTGATAAACTCCTTTATGTGCCCTCTTATAACCTAAAAGACATCTTTTTAAATAACCCCAAGTGTATTTAATAGGATTAAGGTCTGGAGATTGAGCAGGCCAATTCAGAAGCTTGATATCTTGCTCCTTAAACCAAATTTGAGCTCTTCTAGAGATATGCTTGAAATTATTATCTTGCTGAAAGATAATTTTATCTGAAGGAATTCCAGAATTCTCCATGCTCTGCAACAATTCTTTCTTTAAAATTGCCACATACTGTTTAGCATTCATCCTTTTCTTAACCTTACTCAAAACTCTTACACCATTCCATCCAATATAGTTCCATATCATATGTAATTTTCCTCCAAACTTGACTGTATCTTTGATTTCCTTAAAACTTATCCCCTCTCCTTTCTTTTTGCACACATATTCTTGTCTATCTGATTCAATTCTATTGATTTTAGTCTCATTTGACCAAATTATCCTCTTTCAGTTCTCTATAGTCCAATGCTGGTACTTCAGAGCAAAGGCCAACCTGCTTTTTCTATGAATAGCAGAGAGAAATGGCATGCAGTCTTTACATGAGGGCATCTGCTACTGCTAAATGGAGTAATTCATTCTAACTCTAACCCCATCTTAGAATACTTCTTCTACTGGATGAGCTTTTGGATCTAGTGGCTCTAACTAGGCATTGATAAAGAAAAGGATGAATCATCCATAACTGTAAAGGAATAAACTCCAGCCATGCCTTAGAGGGATAATCTTTAAGAATTATCTGTAAAAGCCCAAGACTCAAGTAATGAAAACTGGAAAGCCAGCCCTCTATACTCTTGCTCTTATATATTGTCTAAGGACTACTGCCAACTAATACATGTGCTACTAATCAGGAAATGCCCCAAACCCTGGGCATAAATATATAAGGGAAATGCAGAAAGTGGAAATGAAGGAGTATAACAGAAGGCCATGCAGATATAGGAGAATGGAAAAGAAAAAAAGGAATGGAAGTGTAGGGTCAGAGGTGCCTGCACCATGAGAACAGCAATCTCTGCCACAGATAAGATCCCATTTTGAGATCTGCCACAGATATATCTAGGGTCCAGATCCAAATCTAAGATAAGATCCATGGAGATAGAGAAGAAGGGCAAACTCAGGGAAAATCCTGGGGAGATCCATGTCAGGTGACTAATGGTCACATGATCACTGCTGGGAAAGAAATAATAAATACTATTAATAGAATGAAATCACAGACTAGAGTTAAGCTGAAAAAGGGATTCCTTGTGCAAAATCACATGGCATTATGTGATCCATTCTGGTGCTGCAGTATTACTTCATAACACTACCCTATCTTTAGCCACAAAGCTCCAAAGAGCCAATAGAGACTTCTTCTGTCTTGTATCCATCATTATCTGAGTTTTCTTCTGTAGACTCTTAAGTAAAAAGAAAGTAATAAAAACAAATATAAGAAGTTGGTAGAAAAAATAAAAAAATTGCTTCTTGTTTCCTTGAAATGTCTTCAGATCTTTATCTTCAGATACCTTACTACCCTGTCTTTGGGTCAACTCATTCTAAGATTAACATTGGAAATAAGGAAAGAGTAGACCAGGTAACTGAAAAAAATGAACTAAAATCTGAAAGTCTCACTGAAAACTTGAAGACTTTGGGGGTAGTGCAACTAGAAACCATAGCTTCTAGAGGTAGAATCCAGTAAGGAAAAACTTGACTGAAGGAAAATGATAGACAGAAAAGGAGGGGGAAACTCTTAGCTGCTGCTGGCAAAAACCAAAGTACTAATCTTTTTCTGGGAAGTCCAACTGCTAACTTCTTGCTTGATGTCATTGAAAACTTTTGACCCCTTCTTTAAAGTATACTTTGCTTTTGAAAATCTTGACCCCTAGGAAATTAGTTATGGATCACTGACCCCATCTTTAGGGCTAATCTTCTACTTCATGAGAATTTACTTCATTTTCTTCAACAACTCTAAATGGTAGTTTTAGAACTTTCTGGTTTATCCTTGATCTCAAATACTAGATCTTTAAATTAGCTATCCATCAACTAACTGTGGAACAACTCTTATATCCAGCTTACTATGACTTCTGCTTCTTCAATGAATTCAGCTAACTACTAGCTGCATCTTGTAAACTTGTTAAAACCTTATAAACTATTAAAAGCTTATATCCTTCTTGCTATACCAGCATAACCCAGGGCTTAAACTCCAGAGGCTTTTAGAAGATCCAGAGGTCTCTGGCAAAGGGTTAAAATAGGTTGTGCTGGTTGAAAGGGACTTGACTTCATCTTATATGGTGTGCCCTTGCACTTTACAATGTCCCAATTTATGGAGGAATTGGTTATGGAAAGGAGGGTATTCTTAACACTCAACATGGGGGAACAAGGCAAGATAAGGAGAGTCAAGCCTAGTTATAAGGGTAAGGCCTTATTATTCCTTCAAGAATATCACTTAGCTTCAGAGATCCTCTGAAGTACTCCAGAGGATTATGGGGTGAGCTGGGTAGCTCAGCTGGAGTAAGAACAATGATAAAACAAGGGCATTTATGTTGATATTTATACTGAGGTACAAGATACAGGACTACAGTACTTATACCTCAGAGAGGCAGAACTATCTAAAAGTGTAGTGAAGTGGGACAGGTGCAAACTCAGAAGCAAAGCAGATATCTAAGTATCTAAGAAACAATTGAAGATATCAGGGAAGACAACATCCAATTATGTCAGGCTAAAACTGAATATTGACAGGAAAAAGCAAGGGGAAACAAGAAACAGGAATGGGAACAGTAACTGTAACTGTAACTGAGAGTGGGACTAGATATAAAGTTATAGCAGAGTGGTCCAGAGAAAGTGAAGTGAAACTAAAATAGTACTTAACTGGGGATAGAGATAGAACTAGAAATGAAACAGGGTGGAGTGGGAGCAGAGGGCTGGGAAAGCATGTACCAATAGAGAGGTGGAAAGTATACAAGCATAGCTGGGGTGAAATAAAATGGTAATAAAGGGCTGAAGTTGCCTGAAGGAAAATTAGAGGGCTAGATTGGCTTATGAGGACCAGTTATAAGCTGGATTTGTTATAAAGTGACATTTCCTGCACTAGAACCAGTCACATGACATCACATGATTGTGCACAAGACACTTTTTTTTTGACTTAATCTTAGTCTGTGATTCTATTCTATTAAAAGTATTTATTATTCTCCTTTCCCAGCAGTGGTCATGTGACAGTTAGTTACCTGACATGGATCTTCCCTGGATCTTTCCAGGAACTGCCCTCCATCTAATCTCCATGGATCTTATCTTAGATCTGGATCTGGATCTGGACTCTAGATATATCTGTGGCAGAGATTATCATCCTCATGGTGCAAGCACCTCTGACCCTGCACTTCCATTCCAAAGGCTATGCCTTCTCTTCCATTCCCCTTCATATTCATGCCTGCCCTTTGCTGGCATTCTTTCATTTCTGCTCCATGCTTTGATCTTATTCTTGTTCTTATCTATTAGCCCAGGGTTTGGGGCATTTCCTGATTAGTAGCTCATGTATTAGTCAGCAGTAGTTCTTAGACAATATATAAGAGTGAGAGTATAGAGGGCTGGCTTTCCAGTCTTTATCACTTGAGCCTTGGGCTTTCACAAGTGATCTCTTGGAGATTTTCCCTTAAGGCCTGGCTGGGGTTTATTTCTTCACAGTCTTGACTAGGCTCATTTCTTTCTTTATTCCTTGCCTAGTTAGAGCCACTAGCCACAAAAGCTCACTCAGTAGAAGAAGCACCCTTAGATGGGATTAGAGTTAGAATGAGTTACTTTATTCAGCAGTAGCAGCAAGCCCTCATGTGAAGAATGCATGTTAGGGTTGGAATTGGGTCAGGGGTACAGGATATGACAGTATCCCCCTCTTAGGCCTGAATTCTTGAAGGCTTAGTGACAATGGAGTGAAAGAGTGGAGTTTTTGGCTTGCTCATGAATAAAAGTGGATAGTTTATGGCAACTCATCCTTTTTTCATTACAATAACATGTCCTCATTTGAAGGCATCATGATATGGGCCAAGGAGCACATCATAGAGTGCACTAATGATGACAAGGCATTGGCTGACATGAAGTATGCAGAGCACAAGAGATGCATAAAGGCAAAGAAGGAGAAGAAGCAGAGGAAGGCAGTGGAGGAGGCTGCCTAAAGACAAGCCAAGAAGGCCAAGAGAGCCCAGCAGGTGGCAGAGGTGACTGCCCAAGAAAAGGTGAGTACTGTGATCATTTATCTAAAAGCAAGGTAACTTAAGGCCATTAGGCAGTGCAAGTACAGGCCCAAGCAGGGCCTAGTAGTGACAAGGGGAAGTGATAAACAGAGGAGGTACCAGTGTGCCAGAGATGCAAGGACTGGGGGCTAGAGTGTAAGGTGGATGTGGAAAAGTCCATGTTATGCTTTGCCTGTCAAGAGGCAAAGGTAAGGTGCAAATGCCCAGGGGAGGAAAAGCCAGTGCAGAAGTAATGATGAAGGGATACAGAGAAGGAGCAGCTCAAAAAGAGGGCATGCTTAGAGGGAGCAGAGGGGGGCACAGAGCAGGTGGCAGAGGGCTGTCACCTGCTAGCAGTGGCCATATAAGAGGTAGGTGGCAGAGTAATATAGAAAATAAGAAGGAAGAACTGGCTACTAGAGTAGCTGGTAAACATTCTTGATTTCATGTGAAAGGTAAGTGAAGAGAATGTGGAGAGTGGGCCAGAGGATGGGAAAGAGGATGAGGTGGCAGGAGAGGTGGTGGAACTAAGGATGGGGGTCCAGGAAGAAGTAGGAAGGAAACTGGAGAAAAATGTAATAAAGTTGAGTGATGTTGTAGAAACAACAATGCTGACTAGTCAGTACTTGTATGATTGGAATGCAGAGTGTTTGGGGGATCTGCAAATTGACTAAGTAATAGAAAAAGGACTAACTATTGAGCAGCCCTGTGATTACTTGTGTAATCAAGTTTTTGGAGAAAGATTGGAATGAGCTTGGAAGGATAAAGTTTCAGCAAAACACAGATAATCTATCATAATGAAATCTCCTGACCAGGCAAGTAGTGCCTTGGGCAGTCATGGGGCAATAGGGAGAACAAAAGAACAACTAAGAAGAAAATGGAAGAATTGACTGAATACTCTAGAGAGACAAGATTAGAGACAGATGTCAAAATGGTTACTCTGAAACAGGGTCAGGGAAATTGAAAAGGAAATGAGGAAAACAGAAGCAGAGAGCCCAGAGGCTTCAGAAAGACTACTGGAGAGAAGATTGGAAATTAAACTAGAGCCAGATAGTCAAATGGAACATCAAGAGCAAATGTCAGAAGTGGGTCAGAGAATAATGGAGTTGGGGAATGTTTCTTATCTCCAAAAGGAACTGAAACATGATAGTTATCAGCAAGACAACTAGTTGTTTGGCTAGAGTTGGAGCTAAATCAGAGTCAGGTTGGATTCTGATAAAGCTGACAGAGAGGGCAGAAATGTCAAAGATATATCCTGTTTTTCTCATGTCCTTACTTAAAGAACTTTGGTTCTGGCCTAATGAAAAGCTTGCTTCCCTTTCCTATGATAGGGTAATGCTGATTCAGGCAAAGGCCTTGGAGCATAGGAGAAGAAGGGTACCTGAGCATATGGTGTTGACATGAAGGTCTACTGAGCATTTATTGGGAGGACAGGGGTCTGGGACCAGAGGCTCAGAAGGAGGGGCTGGAAGGGTGGAGCAGGTGCAACCCAAAAATACTGCAGTAAGGGAAGGTGTGTTAAAACATATACTAAGTATGAATATACATTTAAAACCTTATACCAATTGCAGATACACTGGTAGGCCTTCTACCATTATCTGCTTCATGAGTGAATCCCTTAAGGCTGAGAGAAGGTTATATTCCAGAAACTCCAGAGATGTCCAGAGACTTCCAAAGAGTTTCAGGAAGGGTTTCATTGATTGAACAGGACTTGGCTTCACCTTATGTGGTGCACCCTTGCACTTTCTGGTGTTCTAATTTACAAAGGTGTTGGAGGTAGGAAAGAGAGCAATCTCAATGCTCAACAAGAGGGACAGGCAAGATGAGGAGAGTCAAGCCTAGTTATGAGGGTGGGGCATTACAATTCCTTTGAGGATATCTCTTAGTGTGAAGGTACTCTAGAGTAATCTGGAGGATCAGAGTAAGCCTAAGGGCTCAGGCAGAGTAAAAATGATGACAAGGAGATATTTATGTCAATATTCAAACTGAGGTACAAGATACAGGACTACAGTACTTATATCTCAGAGAGGCAGAACTATCTAAGAGTATAACAAAGTAAGACAGATGCAAACTCAGAAGAAAAGCAGATGTTTAAATATCTAAGAAACAAATGGAGATGTTAGAAAAGACAATGTCCAATTATGTCAGACTGAAACTGAAGAATGATAGGAAGAAGTGAAGGGAAATAGAAACAGGAACAGGAACAGGAACAGTAAT
>JBBPKN010000272.1:17131-51471 GCA_038089275.1 Pulveroboletus cf. rosaemariae
AGAGCAGGACTAGGAACAGAGTTATAGTGAAGTGGTCTGGAGAAGGTGAAGTGAAACTAAGATAGTACTTGACTGGAACAGAGATAGGACTAGAAATAGAATATGGCAGAGTGGGAGTAAAGGCCAGGGGAGCATATACTGATGGAAGGGCAGGAAGCATACATGTGTAGCTAGGGTGGAATGGAATGGTGATAGAGGGCTGGAGTTGTCTGGAGGGATATTAGAGGGCTAGATTGGCTTACTGGGTGCAAGGACCAGTTATAAGCTGGGTTGGGATTGGGTTAGAGTTAAGTCAGAGGTACAGAATATAACAAGGTAGGGGATCAGAGCCTGAGGTGATCAGTTAATTGCTGACACAATTTGTGAGGTTAGTGGCCATCTTTGCATGGGGATGCTGGAGCAGAATGAGCTCCTTCATGACCTGGTACTAATTAAGGTGGCAGAGGGTTGTCAGGTGGGCTATATCACAGCAAGGGGGCCAAGGGTCATTATAACCAATCTTGAGGCTGGGGCAGAGCTGGAGAAGTGCAAAGTAAAGGTTGGGGAAAACCCAGAGGAGTAAGTATTGTGCAGAGGTTTGCTTGTTGGTCTCACCTTCTCTATGACAAGTATGGCTTTGTTTAATTGAAATTGTACTATATTCCTATACCACAACAGGGAGGAAGAGTGAAGCCCAAGTTGGTGAGTAGTGTGATGGTTAATATAAGCAAAGCCTAGTTACTACTCAAAAGAGAGATAGAGGATCAGAGATGAGCAGAATTGGGTGCAGTCAACAAGGGTAAGGATTAGTCACTGCATAAGTGGTAAGGGTAGTCAGAGAAGGCAATTGACATAGAGCAAGTCTGGACATTCCACAAAAGAGGTAGACACTTAACCAGGCAGGCTGGGCACTATGGCAGAAAAGATCAGAAATGAAATGGAGGGTAGGTGAAGGGGTAAGAAATGGGACTAAGAGAAGGGCACAAGTACTAGATGACTGGTAGGTTGTGGACTGCTAGGTACAATTAGCAGTTACTAGTGTGATCACTAGATACTATCCCCTTCTCAAGGTTGATGTCCCATTGTCAACTAGGAGATAGGAAGTAACAAAGGGGCCAGAGGCAGCATGAAGCAGAAGAGATCTGGAAGTACTCAGAGAAATGAGAGAGAGGCTGGAAGAAAAGGCCAATCAAAAGACAGACACAGAAAAGAGAGATTTCCCAGGAAATGCAGAAAGAGCAAAAATATCCCAAGGAGATGGAAAATCCAGGGAAACAAAAGAACAGGTTCCTGGATGACAGATCAGAGGAAAAAAGTGAACTGAAGGTAAAGGGCAATGGAGTCATCAGGAACAAGGCTGAAAGAGCAAGGAATTCCCAGGATAGGAAGCAGAGAACAATGAAGGGGCACAGAGAAAGTTCAGAGAAACAAACAGGATTTCCAGGAGATGCAGAAGAGCAGAAATGTTCCAAGGAAAAGGATACAGAAAAGATAAGGAAAATCCATGAGTGGAAATGAAGTCATTAGAAAACAATGCCCAAAGAGCAAAGGATTTCCCAGGCATAAATCAGTGAGGTGTAAAGAAAATTCCAAGAAACAAAGGTTTTCCAGAAAAGGGGCAGAGGGTGCCAATGGCAATTAAAAGGGGTCATAGGAAGGTGGCACATCAATAAAACAACATAGTACCATACAGAGGAAATCCAAGCAGATACCAACAAGAAACCAAAACAAAGCTCAATCAACTGCAAGTAGGGGGAGGAAGGGTAATCACAGCACAGTCATAATGGAATGGTGAGCTTTCCAGCAAAACAGAAAGAAACAGAGATGCCTGAAGAGGGCAAGAAGACTTTGAGCACACAAGATGAAATGCAGTGAGTGCATTAGAGTGCAGAGAAAAAGAGGTGGAGCTTCTGAAGCCTCATTGGACAGAAAGGTGAGTATACCTCAAGAACTATGAGAATAAAGGAAATGGGTGGTGAGGATACCAGGAAATAAATTGTAACCAAGGGGTCAAATACTGCAAGCTTGGGGATGGTTGGAGGCAAATAAAGGTGTCTTCCTGATAGACATATTAACAGACAAAACTGGCCTGCTACAGAGAGCAGAGTGACATGAAGACTACCATGCACTTAGATAATGGAGTTGTAACTACCAGGTAAAGACAAAAAAGCTGTGGTTTAGGGTTAGAGTTAGCTAAGACCAGAGTGGTACAGAGCTACAGGGAGTGCACAAGATACTAACATGTGTTATCTAGTAAACAGATGAGATACTACTCAATATCCAGGGTTAATAGACCACAGTGAATAAGTTAGTGATGTCTTAGAATTAGTGAATACAAACCATCCAGTGAAGGGTGATGCTAAGCATTGACAGAGTGAATCCAATAGTCTTTGTAGGGTATGTGGAGATTTAATATCTTGAGTATAAGAAGCAAAAATAAAGAAAAAGGAAAGGCTTCAGAAAAAAGCAGAATTAGATGAAAGGGGGTCAGAGTGTTGGGGCTTCTAAATTCTAAATAGAACAAGGTACCCAATGGAGGATTATAATGATTGGAAGTACACAAAGGTACAGTGTCAGAGATTGATGTTAAAACTTTCATCCCACTAAAAAGGAGACTGTTAAAACCTATATTAAGACAAGTATACTTTTAACCAGTTCCTTTTTTAAATGAAACCTTTGATGCTGAAGGAAGGTCAGAACTCCAGGGGAATCTAGGAAGAGTTTCAATGGTTGAACAGGACTTAGCTTCATCTTATGTGGTGTGCCCTTGCACTTCTCCATTGTCCTGATTTACATAGATATTGGGGGTGGGTGATAAGGCTATCTCTATGCTCAACAGAAGGAACAGGCAGGACAAGGAGAGTCAAGCCTAGTTATGGGGGTAAGACCTTGTGACTCCTTCAAGGATATTGCTTGACCTCAGAGGTACTTCAGAGTAACCTAAAGGGTCAGAGTAAGCTTAAGGGCTCAAGTAGAGTGAGGATAATGATAAGAGGGTATTTCTGTTGTTTTTGTTGATATTCATACTAAGGTACAAGATACAAAACTACAGTACTTATACCTCAGTGAGGCAGAACTATCTAGAAGTGTAACAAAATGAGACAAGTGCAAACTCAGAAGCAAAGCAGATATCTAGGTATCTAGGAAACAAATGGAGGTGTCAGAGAAGACAATGTCCAATCATATCAGACTGAAACTGAAGGGTGACAGGATAAAACAGGAAAAAGCAAGGAATAGGAACAGAACAGGAATAGTAACAATGATGGTAATGGTAACTGACTGGAAATGATAATGAAGTTATATTGGAATGATCTGGAGATAACAAAGGGGAACTAGGGTAGTACTTAACTGGAGCAGAGATAGACTGGAAATAAAATGGGGCAGAGTGGAAGCAGAAGCCTGGGAAAGCATATAACACTAAGGGGCAGAAAGTGTACATGTATAGCTAGGGAAGACTGGAATGGTGATGGAGAGCCAGAGTTGCCTGGAGGGAAGTCAGAGGGTAAGATGTAACAACTTGATGCATTGACCTAAAACATCCAACCTTGGTGTGTGCTGATCTTTTCTAAGTCCTGAGTAGTGCTTTTAGACTAGTGACACTGAACTAAGCAATAGAGCAAAAGGATAAGAGTCAAAGGAGAACTAGAACTGGAAGGTTCAAATGCACAAAACTGGGAAAACCCAGGCTTAAGCCAACCTCCTTATATATTGCCACAGAATGCGCACAGACCATATAAAGAGTACTGGCCCTAAAGTAATGTACAGTAAGCCAACCAGTAGCAATAAAGGAGCAGGGACTTAGAGATACATGTGCTAAACATGAGGCATGACATTAGAGTCTAAATTGCTCTAGACTTGTGCCATGTGAAGATGTGAAATGTGAAATGGTGAAGAGGTGAAGATGTGAAAGATGTGAAGATGTGAAATGGTCATGTGATGTAATAATGTGAAGAGCTGCAGTAATATAATGATAAGTCCAAAAAGAGTAAAATTGAAAAAGTGCATTATAACAGAGGGCTGGAGTGGCTTACTAGGTGTGAAGACCAATTGTAAGCCAGGTTGGAATGGGGTCAGAATTCAGGTTGGAGATCCAGGATATGACAGTATCCCCCCCTTAGGCCTAAACCCTTGAAGGCCATTGGCTCAAGGTGCAGAGAGTACAGACATGTGATTTGCAATAGTGTGGTGATGGGCACATGATTGTGCACTTTAGTAGCATCAGGGGTAGAGTGGAGGATTGTGAAGATAGTGAGCACATGACCTTGTTTAGTTACAATAGGGTGAAAGAGTGGAGTTTCTCAGCTCACTCATGAATAAAAACAGGGACTTCAATGGTAGCTTGTCCTTCCTTTATTACAATAACATGGCTGCATTCAACAATATTGTGGCCTGGGCCAATAAATGCATCACAGAGTGTGCTGATAACAACAAGATGTTGAGTGATACCAAATATGCTGAGCACAAGAGGTGTGTGAAGATGAGGAAGGAGAAGGAACAGAGGAGGGTGGAAGAGGCCCAGAAGGTGGCAGAGGAGACTGCCCAAAGGCAGGCCAAGGAGGCTGAGAGGGTCCAGAGGATGGCAGAGGCAGCTGTCCAAGAAAAGGTGAGTACCACAGTTGTTATCCTGTGAATAGCACCACTGATGATCAACAGGTGGTGCAAGTGCAGGCCCAAGTGGGGCCCAGCAATGACAAAGGGAAACAGAGGGTGGAGAAGGCACCAGTGTGCTGGAGGTGTGCAGATAGAGGAATGGAGTGTGAGGTGGGCATAGGAAAGTCCATGTCATGCTTGGCCTGTCAAGAGGCCAAGGTGAGATGTAAATGCCTAGGGGAGGAGAAGCCAATATGGAAGTGATGTCAGAGGGATGCAGAGGAGGAGTGGCCCGAAAAGAGAGCCCACTTAGAGGAAGTGGAGGGTAATACTGAGCAGGTGACAGAGGGCTGTCACCTGCTGGTGGCAACCATATGGGAGGTAGGGGACCGGATAGTGTGGGAGATGAAAAGGGAGAACTGGCTGCTAGCGCAGCTGGTCAACATCCTTGATCCTGCATGGAAGGTGAGCAGAGAGAATGCAGAGAGTGGGCTGGAGGATAGTGAAGAGGACAAGGTGGCAGAAGAGGTGGCAGAGCTCAGGACAGGGGTCTGGGAGGAAGCAGAAAGGGATGAAGATGAAGATGTAATGGTACTAGAGTAGTGTAGTCATTACTCTAGTTTGTCTTTGTAACAGAGGTCAGGATTTGGGAATAACCTGGAGAGGCTGGAATTAGGGTACAAAGGGGGTTAATGACTTCTGAAGTGAAGGCTTTGAGCCTTGAGTGAACAAGTTTAGAGTAAGTCCAGAAAGTAAGGTTTTGTCACATCCTGTGCCAATGGGTCAACTCTGCTATGTCTCCAATGCAACTCCAGTTGCTTCTACATTTTAAGCTGTGTATTTCCTAGTTCCCTTTACCTCCATCTTCTCCTACCTAACAATTGATTACAACTGTACCTATGCTAACTCCATACCATTCTGATATAACTCTGTTGTTCCTCTGATCTCACCTTCTGTTCCTGTTCCTTTGTGCCATGCTTCTCCCTGTCATCACTTAGTTTCAGTTTGACATTATTTGACATTGTCTCCTCTGACATCTTTATTCATATCCAGAATGCATTGGCACCTGCTTTGCTTATGAGACAACTCCTTTCATATCTCTATTCCCTCCTTAGATAATCTGTCTCCCTGAAGTATAAGTACTGGAGTTTAGTATCTTGTACTTCAGTTTGAATATCAACCATAATATGATGTTATGATTCCCCCCAGACCCCTCCTGCCTCACAACTTGATGTTGTACCCTACCCTAAAGTCCCTCAACTTATTCCACAGCTTAAAGTCATGCCTCTTGTTGGGAAAAAGCCCTATGGCTGATCCCAGACCTCTGATAAGTTTCCAACCCCTCCATAAATCAGGGCACTTGGTACTAGCATAAGGATGCACCACATAAGGTGAAGCCAAGCCCTGTCCACTCCAGAGTTATCTGGAGTACCCCTGAAGTACATCGAAATATTTATAACAGGTTTTCACAAATTGTAATAACCTGTCAAAATGAAATCTCATGACCAGGCAAGTGGTACCTTGGGTGGTCATGGGGCAATAAGGAGGACAAATGGACAGCCAAGAACAAATGGAAGAAATAGTCAAATTTCCCAAAGGAACAAGATTAAAACCCAATATCAAAATGATTGCTTCTGCCATAAAGACAGAGAAACTGAAAAGGAATGAAGGGGTAGAAATGAAGAGACATGGGGCTTCAGAAAGACTTCTGGAGAGAAGGTCAGAATTTAGACTAGAGTCTGATAGTCAAATAATGACCAAAACAAATGTTAGAAGGGTCAGATCTAGGACAGAGTTGAGGGAGGTTCACTTATCTCCAAAGGGAACTAAAACATGATGATTGAGGGCAAACAAATTCTATACTCAGTTAGAGTTGGGGTTAGTGCATGTTATGAACATAACATTTGGATGCACAAGAGTCACATGACAAGCACATGACCATGAGACTTTATTGCCAAACAAGGATAATCCCTAGGATATGGTTGAGTTGTATTCAGAGTATTCCCCTTGGGTTTGGGCACAGCTTATATGGTTGGATCTAGCATCTCAGATGAAGGTATCTTCCAATTGGATCTAGATGACATCTGATCTAGATTAATGGATCTGATCTGTGGCAGAGATCCAGATAGGATCTCCTCAGCCTCATGGCTGAGGGTATGGTTTAATCTCTGCTTACCCTAGACCCTTGACTTCCATTCTACATAGCCTCTCCATTCTACATCCCTTATCTGCATGGCCCATTGATCATAACCCTTTACCCTCATCCTATGCCCCATTTCCTTATTTAGTATTGTGCTGGAGAGACTAGATGGTCTGTGTACCATTGGCTATAGTATATATAGTAGGTAGTTCCTTGGTTAAGGCTCCCCAGCCTTAATTACCTGTTATCCTTATATCGAAACCATACCACCTCCAATATAGTCCTCTTCTCCCTTAACTTGTGATAATGGCTTCTCAGGCCTTGCTAGCCTAAGTCCATACACCATTCCTCTCTATTCAATCCAAATCCAACAACAAAACTGATGCACCTCATCAAGGCAGTCCTGATTAGGGTTAGGACTGGTCATTAGAAAACTGACACTGCAACAGTGTGAAGTTGGCTCAAGGAAGATAAGTTCCTGAGGAAAAAAGTTGGTGCTCATTTTCCCACTTTAACATGGCTGGATTCCCAGATCTCTACTTTTGATCAGATAACCAGCTCACTTTCTATTCCAATGATGGAATGGCCCTCATAATGGCCAAGAATCAGGAAAGGAGAAGGCACAGAGTTAAGACATACAAGGCTGGTGCCTTAACAGGAATAGGGGGAGCAAACAACAGCCAAAGAGATAGGGGTGGAGTATGAATTGGAATGGTGGAAGGAGTCCAGAACCTCACTGCTTTTAATGAGGCAGCCTATGGAGTTGGTATGACAGGTAATGGATTGGTTGCCAATGCAATCCATGAGGTCAGTGGTCTAATTCACCAGGACTTAAGGGAGCAAAACAGGCTCCTTCATGATCTAGTCAAGATCCAGATGAAGAAGGGCTGCCAAAAGGGATACCTCAGGGCAGAGTCTGGTGTTCATGTAATTAATCATGATGCTCAGCAGGAGGGGTGCAGAGGTCAGAGGGCTGGAGAGGGAATGAGGGTTTTTGTGGCTGAACTCAGAGCTGGGACAGAGCCAGAGGATATCATGGTGGGGGTCAGAGAAGATCTGGAGGAGTGGATGTTCTGCTGAGAGTTGCTCACTGGCCTCACCTTCTATATACAACCAATGTCTGTATACTGATTGAATTGCACATCATCTATGTGCAGCAACAAGGGAAGGAAGGTGAGCTACTTGGGAAAGAGCCAGAGATAACTGGAAATGATCAGGAATGGGTACAGTTGACATAGGTAGGAGTCAGGCACTGCACTTGTGATAAAGGTGGTTGGAGGGGGCAATCAGCACAGAGCATGTCTGGTCATTGCATGATGGTAGACAGTTGACCAGGTGGCCTGGGTACTATGGCAGAAAAGACCAGAGAGGGACCAGAGAGGTGAGTGGGAATGGAGAGAAGGGCAAGAGTGCAGGGGGACTGGATTGCTAGGTGTGAGCAGCAGTTCCCAGTGTGGTCACTAGATGCTATCCCCTCCTCAAGGTCAACATTCCATTGTCAACTAGGAGACAGAAAGTAAAGATGCCAGGGGCAGTGCAAGGTGCAAAACAGAAATGGTCTGGAAGGATCCAGAAAGACAGGTGGGAGGCTGGAAGGAAAGGCCAACCAAAAGGATGGACACAAGAGTGGGAAGGTCCCAGGGGACATAGAAAGAGCAGAAAAATCCCCAAAGGAGAAGAAGAATCCAGGGAAAACAAAAGGACAAGTTCTGGATAACAGGGCAGAAGGAACAGGAATGGAAGGCAAAGAGAAATGGAGCCATTGGAACAAGGCCAGAAGAACAAGGAATTTCCAAGGCAAACAACAGAGGGGTTCCAAAGGGTTCTGAAGAAAGGAGCAGCATTTCCAGGGGACACAGAAGAGCAGAATTATCACCAAGGAAGAGATATCCAGAACAAAAGAATTCCCAGAAGATGCAGAAGAGCAGAAGGTCTACCAGAAAAAGAATACCCAGGAAAACAGAAGGGCAGGTCCTGAGACAACATTCAGAAAAGAAGGAAATACCCATGAGCAGAAATGGAGTCATCAGGGACCATGTCTGAAGAGCAAGGATTTCTTGGGCAAGAGATGGAGAGGTGCAGAGACAATTCCACCAAACAGGTCTCCTATAAGGGGACAAAGGGTGCCAATAGCATGGGATTATAGGAAGGTGGTGCATAAAACAAATGTAGTGCCATACAGAAGAAATCCAAGCAGAGAACCATAGTGAACTGAAACAACACTCAACAACCGCAAGCAGGGAAGGAAAGGGTAATTACAGCACAGTCATGATGGAAGTGTGAACCTTCTAGGGAGGTGGAAATGAACAGAGATGCCCAGAGGGGGCAAGAGACTCTTGGCATGTGAGACAAAATGCAGGAAGCATGGCAAAGTGCAGAGGAAGAGGGGTGATGCTTCTAAAGCCTGGTTGGTCAGCAAGGTGGATATACCTTAGCTGCAAGGATAAGGAAACAGATGGCAGAGATACCATGGGCAACAAAGAATAAAGGATCTAATGCTACAAGTTTGAAGAAGAGTGGAGGCAGATGAAGATCTTCCTGGTAGGCATATCAACAGATGAAACTGGCCTGCTACAGAAAGCAGAGCAATGCAGAAATGACCATGCACTTAGGCAATGGAGTCATAACTACCAGATCATAACAACAAGAGCTATGGTTTGAGAGCAGAGTTAGCTGAGACCAAAGTGGTACAGAGCTACAGGGGGTGCATGGGATGCTGGCATGTGTTATCCAGTGAACAGATAAGATACTACTCAATACCTGAAGTCAATGGACCACAGTGAGTGAGTTAGTGGTATCCTAGAATCAGTAAACACAAACCATTCAGCAGAGGATAATGCTAGGCATTGACAGAGTGAAGCCAACAGTCTTTGTAAGGCTTGTGGAGGTCTAATAGCTTGAGCAGAAGAGGTGAAATCAAAAGAGACAGTGAGGTGTTGGAAGGAGTGAAAGCAGGCAGAAAGATTGGAGTGTTGGGGCTTCCAAATCCAAAATAGGACGAGGTACCCAATGAGGGTCATAATGATCGGAGGTGCACAGAAAGATGGTGCCAGAGGTCAGAGAGACAAGGGGTACAGGTTTAATAGACTTGTCATGCTTGGGTGAATAGGTCTCAAAAGACTAGAACCAATGGCCAGAAATGGGTTACCTAGAAGTAGAGAACAGACACTAGAGGTTAATGACCACCTATTAATAATCCTGGAGTGACTTGTCAAGAAGGAGCTGGAGAGGTGGCTGGGGAATGCTTAGACTGCAATGGCTAGATCTAGGCATAAAAAAGTGGTTGGAATAGTCCAGAGTAACATGGAGTGATTTTCCATCAAGGATTACCAGGTAACAACAAAGTGTCAGAGAACCAGAGTCAGATACTGGAGAAAAGCAGGAAAAATGAAGGAAGTGATGCTCATTGGTAGGGAACCATAACCTAAGCTGCATTCGAGGATCCATAAGGGCTGGTGATGCTGTATGATAGTAGGAAATCACAGCTGTTCTGGAGAGCCCAGAGTTGGAACTAGAGGAATGCCAGGGTCAGAAGTTAGAAGTTGAATCTAGATGCATGTGTTTCAAGTGACAGGGGCCAGTGACTGATGTTATAGAATCATTGGAGTGGCTTGGAGTAACTTAGAACATTGAAGGCTATAAGGGACTGTGCCATGAGAACTAGATTAACTTAGGGGTCAAATGCCCAGAAGAGCATGAGGTCATAGTGGTGTCATTGGTGTTCATATCCTAACAGCTAATGCAAGAGATGGAATGAAGTTCCAGAGATCTCAGAGGAATCACCCATGAGTGCACCAAGCATGCAGGTGGTTCAGAGTTGAGTATTGAGAGATAGTGGAGGCTGATCCTTAAGTAAAGGCAAGAGAAGTGCAAGTGAGAGTATAAATATACTGTTAAAACTTTCATCCCACTAAAAAGAAAACTGTTAAAACCTATATCAAGACAAGTATACTTTTAACCAGTTTCTTTTTTAAATAAAACTCTTGATACTGAAGGAAGGTCAGAACTCCAGGGGCTCTGGAGAGCTCTAGGGGAAACTAGGAAGGGTTTCAATGGTCAAACAGGACTTGACTTCACCTTATGTGGTGCACCCTTGCACTTCTCCATTGTTTTGATTTACATAGATGTCAGGGATAGGTGATAAGGCTATCTCTATGCTTAATAGGAGAGACAGGCAGGACAAGGAGAGTCAAGCCTAGTTATGGGGGTAAAATCTTGCAACTCCTTCAAGGATATTGCTTGGTCTTAGAGGTACTCTGAAGTAATCTGAAGGGTCAAAGTGAGCCCAAGGGCTCAAGCAGAGTAAGAATAATAACAAGAGGGTGTTTCTGTTGTTTTTGTCAATATTCATACTGAGATACAAGATACAAAACTACAGTACTTATACCTCAGTGAGGCAGAACTATCTAGGAGTGTAACAAAATGAGACAAGTGCAAACTCAGAAGCAAAGCAGATATCTAGATATCTAGGAAACAAATGGAGGTGTTAGAGAAGACAATGTCCAATCATGTCAGACTGAAACTGAAGGGTGACAGGATAAAACAGGAAAAAGCAAGGAATAGGAACAGAACAGGAATAGTAACAATGATGGTAATGGTAACTGACTGGGAATGGTAATGGAGTTATATTGGAATGGTCTGGAGATGACAAAGGGGAACTAGGGTAGTACTTAACTGGAGCAAAGATAGACTGGAAATGGAATGGGGTGAAGTGGGAGCAGAAGCCCAGGGAAGCATATAATGCTGAGGGGCAGGAAGCATACATGCATAGCTGGGGAAGACTGAAATGGTGATGAAGGGCCAGAGTTGCCTGGAGGGAAGTCAAAGGGCTAGAGTTGAAATGCAACTAGAGATGCATTGACTTAATCCTAACACCTAATCTTGGTGTGTGCTGACTAATCCTATTCCTGGGTGAAGCTTTTATACTAGTGGCTTCAAACTAGGCAAAAGGGTAGAGAGATAAGAGCCAAGGAGTAACAAGAACTAAAAGGTTCAAGTGCACAAGACTGGGAAAACCCAGGCTTGAGCCAATCTCCTTATATATTGCTACAGTATGCACACAGACCATGTAAATGGTACTGGCCCTAAAGTAATGTACAGTAAGCCAACCAATGGCGATAAAGGAGCAGGGACCTAGAAATATATGTGCTAAACATAAGGCATGACATCAGAGTCTAGATCACTCTAGACTTATTCCTTGTGAAGACGTGAAGAGGTGACAATGTGAAAAGGTGAAATAGTGAAAGGGTAAAGATGTGAAGGTGTGAAAGGGTCATGTGATGTGACAATGTGAAGAGTTGCAATAGTAAGAAAATAAGTCCAAAAAGAGTAAAAATGAAAAAGTGCATTATAACAAGAGTGGCTTACTAGATGCAAAAACCAATTGTAAGCTGGGTTGAAATGGGGTCAGAATTCAGGTTGGAGGTCCAGGATATGACAGTTGGAGAGACAAGGGGCTTAGGTTTAGTTGAAACACAACAGCTTGATGCATTGACCTAAACACCTAATTTCTTGGTGTATGCTAATATTCCTAAGTCCTGAGTAGTGCTTTTATGCTAGTGGCACTGAACTAGGCAAAGTGTAGAGAAATGATAAGAGTCAAGTAGAAAAAAAACAGGAAGGTTCAAGTGTGCAAGACTGGGAAAAATCCAGGCTTGAGCTGATCTCCTTATATATTGCTATAGTATGTGCACAGATCATGTAACTAATGCTAGCCCTAAAGTATGGTACAGTAATTCATCCAATAGCATAAAAGAAGTGGGGACCTAGAAATATATAAGGCAAACATAAGGAGTGATATCATAGTCTAGATGACTCTAGACTTGTGCCATGTGAAGATGTGGAGGGTGAAAATGTGAAGTGGTAAAGAAGTGAAAAGGTGAAGATGTGACAGGGTCACATGATGTGATAATGTGAAGAGTTGCAATAGTAAGAAAATAAGTTCAAAAAGAGTAAAATTGAAAAAGTGCATTATAACATTAGTAGACTTGTCATACTCAGGAAACAAGATCTTAAAAGGCTAGGATCAACTGCTGAAAATGGGTCACCTAGGAGTAGAGAACAGATGTGAGAGGGTGATGACAGCCTATTGATAATCTGTGAGTGGCTTGTCAGAAAAGAGGCAATGGAGTAGCTAGGAAAATGCTTAGACTGCAATAGCAAGGTCTAGGCATAAGAAGGTAATCAGAAATGATCTGGAGTAACATGGAGTGGTTTTCCATCAAGAATTACCAGATGACAATGAAGTGTTAGAGGGTCAGTGTTATGAACTAACATTACTAGCTAAGGTTTACTTTTCATCTTACTCTACATTATATTACACTTTCTATTTAGCTTCACATTTAGCCCCTTTTCCTATGCTTGATTCCTTTATTTAGCTAGCTCATGTATGCCTCATGGCATGGTCCATGCACATTAGCTAATAGAATATAAGGGCAAAGGCTTAAACTGGATTCTCCAGTCTAAAGCACTTGTTCACTTGTTGCTGTCACTTTTCTTCTCAGTCTGGTCTGCTTGTGTGGGCATCCCTCAAGGATTTGCCTTTGGAATTAGGGTTGGACCCCTTAATAGTCAGAATCAGCTGCTAGAAGAGAATGGAGAAAACAGGAGGGAGTGGTGCTTATAGATAGGCAACCATAACCTAAACTGCATTCAAGGGTTCATGAGGACTGGTAATGCTGTATGATAGGAGAGAGTCATAGCTGCTCTAAAGAGCCTAGAGTAGTGAACAGGGAAATTCCAGGGTCAGAAGTCAGAAGTTAAATCTAGGCACATGTATCTTGAGCAACTGGGGCCAGTGACTGACATCATAGAAAGTTGGAGTGATTTGGAGAGGCTTGGAAGGTTAGAAGTGGTAAGGGACCTGCATCATAAGGAGGATAGGCCAACTTGAGGAGTTGGGGTGCCCAGAAGAGTGTGAAGTCATAACAGGGTCATGAGTAATCATAATCTAACAGTTAGTGCAAGGGATTGGACTAGATTTCAGAAACACTCAGACATTCCAGAGATTCTGAGAGATTACTCTTATATGCACAGACTATGCAGGTAGGTCAGAGTCAGAGATCAAGATTTAGCCTAAGCTGATTCTTATATAACATAGCAGTGTGGGAGTGCAAGTGTAAGTATGAATATACTATTAAAACCTTATAAACTATTAAAGGCTTATACTCTTTTTGCTATACCAGCATAACCTGGGGCTTAAACTTCAGAGGCTTTTGGAAGATCCAAAGGTCTCTAATAAAGAGTCAAAATAGGTTGTATGTTATAGTGGCAGTTTCAGTGTTGGCAATGATGAGCTTTCTAACCCTAATCAAGGGCTTACAGTGTTGATGTCAATGTGATGAGAGAAAAGCAAGATGATATAAAGGAGCCCTAGTGAGGCCACTTGCAGTAGAATACAAATGCTCAAGACTAGAGCTTGAGACATGCTAAGGCTACAGTATTTATATGATACAGAAAGGTGCATGAACCAAGACCCTGATGGGAGAATTCCCACAGACCCTGAGGCACCATCAAAAAAAAGAGAAGCACTTGTGAGAATAGCCAATGGCTGAAAGGGAGTGATGCTTCTGAAATAAAAGAAGATGGAAATGAAAAGCAGGCTGAAGACATGAGGCTAACTCTATGCCCTGGGTCTAGACCAGTCATGTGACCTGTCACATGCCTAGATAAGATAAAAGACTAGATAACCACATGGAAAGATAAGATAAGGCCACATGATCAAAGTTTTGAAAAAGTGAACTATAATATTGTGCTGGTTACAAGGGACTTGGCTTCATCTTATGTGGTATGCCCTTGTACTTTACAGTGTCCCAATTTATAGAGAGATTGATCATGAAGGAAAGAGTGTTTTCAACACTCAATGTGGGGAAACAAGGCAAGATAAGAAGAGTCAGGCCTAGTTATAAGGGTAGGGCCTTATAATTCCTTCAAGGATATTGCTTAGCCCTGGAGGTCCTCTAGAGTACTCCAAAGGGTTAAGAGGTAAGCTGGATAGCTCAGCTGGAGTAAGAACAATGACAAGACAAGAGTGTTTATGTTGATATTCATACTGAGATACAAGATACAGGACTACAGTACTTATATCTCAGAAAGGCAGAACTATCTAAGAGTATAGTGAAGCAAGACAGATGCAAACTCAAAAGCAAAGCAGATGTTTAAGTATCTAAGAAACAAATGGAGATATTAGGAAAGACAACATTCAATTATGTCAGGCTGGAAATAGTGGAGGAGAGCTTGCTCAGGGCTCAACAAGAGAGATGGACAAGATAAAGAGTGTCAAGTCCAGTTTTAAGGAGCAGAGTTATCAAGACTTATGAAAGGTAGCCAATAGGCTAGTCATAATCTCCAGCAGGGCCAGAGGGTTAGAGTGAGTCAGGGAACTCAGGTCAGATAGGGGTAGTAACAACAGTAAAGTTGTTACTCATTCCAAGTCAATATTTAAGCCATGATAACTTTAATGCTGAAAACTCCAGAGTAACCCAGAGGATCAGAGTAAGTCCAAGGGCTCAATCAGACTAAGGGTAAACAGATGGGAATATAGGGTATTTCTGTCAATATTCAAACTGAGGTACAAGATACAGGACTACAGTACTTATATCTCAGAGAGGCAGAACTATCTAAGAGTGTAATGAAGTAAGACAGATGCAAACTCAGAAGCAAAGCAGATGTCTAAATATCTAAGAAACAAGTAGAGATGTCAGAAAAGACAATGTTCAATCATGTTAGACTGAAACTAAAGGATAACAGGAAGAAGTAAAGGGAAACAGGAACAGGAACAGAAACAGAAACAGTAACTGAGAGCAGAACTAGTAATGGAGTTACATCAGAGCGGTTCAGAGAAGGTGAAGTGAAACTAAGGTAGTATTTAACTGGAACAGAGATAGAACTAGAAATGAAATAGGGCAGAGCAGAAGCAGAAGCAGAGGGCTGGGGAAGCATATATCAATGAAAGGGTGGAAAATGTACATGTGTAGCTGGTATGGAATGAAATGGTAACAAAGGGCCAGAGTTGCCTGGAGGGGAGTCAGAGGACTAAAGTAACTTACTGAATGTGAGAACCAGTCATAAGCCAGGTTGGAATTGGGTCAGAGGTATGGAATATGACAGAAGTGAAACTAAGATAGTATTTAACTGGGGACAGAGATAGAACTAGAAATGGAATAGGGTAAAGTGGAAGCAAAGGGCTGGGGAAGCATGTACCAATGAAAAGATGGAAAGTATACAAGTGTAGCTGGGGTAGAATGGAATGGTGACAGAGGGCCAGAGTTGCCTAAAGAGGAGTTAGAGGGCTAGATTGGCTTATTAGGACCAGTTGTAAGCTAGATTGAAATTGGGTTGGAGGTACAGAATATAACAGAACTAGGCTAACTGTAAAAAGATCTTTCTTCAAAAACTCTAAATCTTGCCTTTTATCCTCTTGCTTAGGATCTTGACAACTTAAATACTTTTCTCCTACTTTCTTCTGCTGTCTTCTGATTAAACTCTTTGTATAAACCACCTGCCTAATTGCCTTCTGACTGGATAGGGACTACTAAGTAACAGCTTCTGCTTTCAGATACTTTTCTTCTTGTTATATAACAGTTTAAAGTTATGCTGAGGACTTAACCTTGGATACTAGAGTGGTTTGGCTACTCTTGCTCTTGATAACCTTCTTGGACTATTTTATCACATTATGCACCTGATTATCTTCTGACTTTTTCCACTGCAACTACTTGAGTGTTGCTTTGATATTACTTTGCCTACTGAACCTTTTCTTTTGAGTCTAAAGTTTAAAGTCATTGTGGACTAAGGATTTCATAGAATAATCCATAACATCAAGAACAGTTTTATGTCATATCTAGAACTCTTGCAACCAGAATGCTTGAATCTTTCAAATACTTCATTTGTTATGAAGTGACATTTTCTGCACTAGAACCAGTCATGTGACATCATGTGATCATGCACAAGACACCCCTTTTTCAGCTTAACCCTAGTCTGTGATTTTAATTCTTTAAGAGTATTTATTATTTTTCTTTCCCAGCAGTGATCATGTGATAGTTAGTCACTTGACATGGATCTTTCCTGGATTTTCCTGGGAACTGCCCTCCATCTAATCTCCATGAATCTCATCTAATCTAGATCTGAATCTAAATCTGAATCTGAATCCTAGATGCATCTGTGGCAGAATCTTAGATTGGATTTCATCTGTAGCAAAGATCTCCATTCTCATGGGTGCAGCACCTCTGATCCTGCACTTTCATTCCAAGGCTATGGCCTTCTCTTCCATTCCTCCTCATATCTGTGCCTGCCATTTGTTGGCATTCCTTTATTTCTGCTCTATGCTTTTTCCTTATTGTTTCCTTATCTATTAGCCCAGGGTTTGGGGCATTCTCTGATTAGTAGTCCATTGTATTAGTCAGCAGCCTAGTAGAACAATATATAAGGGCAAGAGTATAGAGGGCTGACTCTTCAGTTTTTATCACTTAAGCCTTGGGCTTTCACAAGTAATTCCTTGGGGGTTCTTTCTTAAGGCCTGGCTGGGGCTTGTCCCTTCACAGTCTTGATTAGGCTCATCCTTTTCTTTCACACTTGCCTAGTAAGAGTCACTAGCCACAAAAGCTCATTTAGTAGAAGAAGTACCCTCAGATAGGGTTAGAGTTAGAATAAATCCACCTCATTCAGCAGTAGCATTAGCCCTTATGTAAAGAACACATGTCATCATCATTGACCATCTTCTGTGAACTCTTTATACTAGAACTCAGATTTGATTACCTTCTGATCTGCATTGAACTGCTGAGTAATGATTATTAACTTCTTCTTTTACTTGACTGTTCTTCTAATCTGTAAATATACTTTTTGATATAGCAGAAATTTTAACTGCTGCCTTGTTCTTCTTCTTTTGCTTCAGTTACTTTCTTTCTACTCATGGCAGATTTCTCTTAGTCATCCTTTGATAAGCAGAAACCAACTGCTCTACACACTTTCATCTGATTTTATCTACTTCACTTCTGAAAAAGAACTCTTCTAGTTTAAGATTATTGTAAATCATCTTCTGGTAGTTTTAGATTATTCCAGACAAAAACTTTCTTTGACTTCTGTTTGTCTCCATCAAATAATTGTCTTCTTCAGCTTTTCTTTTCTTTGACAACTTCTGTTCTTCTCCATTGTCTCTAGTACTTAGCTAAACTCCTTGATATTGCTTTTGATATAGCAGATATGATAACTGCTAATCTATAAACAAAGACTTATTATTCCAATCAGGTAAATCTTTAAATCTCCTCTCAGAGTGAGACTAATATCTTCTTGAATGCTCAACTCCAGTCATTATTATTGATCTCTGATCTTTGCTGTGAATTTTCATCTACTCCTTGAAAGAAAAAGAAACTTTGAATCCAAGATTTCATCTGCTTGCCATAGAGAATAGACTTCTTGATAAATCTTCATGTGATTGCTTGATGAACTAAATCACCTGAACTTTCTTCTATGACTTTCTCTTTTCTCCTGAAGTTTTGGCTTTTTTTTCTAAATCTTGTAATCATCCTTGCAAACTGCATCTACTTATACAGGAGCTATTTCTCCTGACTTTCATCTGCTGCTACTCTCATCCTCTGATAGTTTTACATGATTTTAGATATTGCAAACTTAAGAGCATCTGTTGATTGAATATATCTTCTAACTCCTGATTTTCTTTTGCTGTCATTTAATAATGCAGGGGCCAGCTGCCTTATATTGCTACTTTGACCATTTGTTTCAGATAAACTTCTTCTCTCAACTTCTGCTCCTAGCTCTAAGGCAAAGATCTTATAAAGTGATCTTCTAATCTTTTAACAATGCAGAGATATCAACTACTCTTCTCATAGATTTTGATAATGCAGATCCTGGAACTGCCTCTTAGATTCTTAAGAAGTAGCTTTTGATAACACACTAGCTTCAACTGCAACTCTAAAAAACAAAACTTATCATCAGCTTCTGAAGATCTGTTCTTCAACTGTTTAACTTTGTAAAGAATAATCTGAAAAGATTCCAACTGATAATTCAATGCATTTAAGCATTCAAATTCTCTTTCACTACTTTCTTGAACTAGTCTTCTTCTGCTAATAACTTGTCTTGCTCCTTATAATATTTACCACTATCTTTCTACTTATTCTGCTAAGCAGAACTTTTATTTGAGTTCATTACTAATCCTCTTAACTAGTTTTAAATCTTTGCAGATTAATAGTTTTAATTCATCTTGGAATAAGCTTCTGAAAAAATCTTACCTCACATACTTATTGTAATTGACTGCATCAGCTTTTTGACTTCTACTATCTTTGAGTAACTCATTGTAAAGGCATATACCTGAAAAGTCTTAAACTGCTTCTATCAATCTGCTTCTGTTTTTTGCTTATCAACTTTCTGCTAGACTCAACTTTTTCTTCAGCTATGTGGTATTTTAAACTCATTTTAGAGTATCTGCAGAATCTGACTTCAACTTCTCCAAGTTAATTATCACTTATTTTCCCTAGCTAACTCTTATGCCAAGTCAAGATCATTGATCTTCAGATAAAGTCTCTGTCTTCTTCTGCAACATTAGTCAAACTATCTGATTTCTTATGGAGGGAATATGGCTATAATAAAAATGAGGGTTTCTCAGGGTAATCCACAACTCTATAATAGTTTAATAACTTGTTCAGATCATATGTAGTTTAAAGTCTTTATGGACTTGAACTATCTGAAATAAAGGCTGTCAGAGATAGTAATCAATTGAATGGCACCATAAACTCTTATGGGATTTAAGCACCTTGGTCTTCTTTGATTTAAGCTTCTGAATCTATGTGACTACACTACTTTTGTTATAATTTTATTGCATTTTCACCATTTTCTTTTTATTATTGTCACTCTTCACATTGTCACATCACATGACTTCTTTACAATTTTCACTTTTTCACCTTTTCACTTCTTTATACTTTCACATTATCACAAGTCTAGACTGGTCTAGACTGCATCTCATGTTTATCTCATGTATTTTCAAGTTTCTGCTCTTTTATTGCCATTAGTTAGCTTACTGTACTCTAGTTTAGGGCCAGCCTATCTTACATGGTCTATGCACATTCTGTAGCATATATAAAGAAGAGGTGCAAGCCTGGCTAAACCCCAGTCTTGTGCACTTGAGCTCTTAGCTTTCACAAGTTCAATACTTTTGTCTTTGTTCTTTTTTTGCCTAGTTCTGTTGGCTCTAGTCCAAAGCCTTCATCCAGTAGTGTTTAGTGAGTGCCCTCAGGCCTCAGAAGCATTAGTAATTCTGCACACAAGATCTGTGCTTCAACTTTCATCTTATGCCAGGTAATATCTTGTTGGTTCTTTATTGAGCTTCATTAGCTATGATAACCTGGAAAACTTTAAAACTTTTTTTATAATAGCATTGGAAACATCTAATTTCTTTAACTAGATACCTTTCTTGGCATCTTCTGCTTTGTTTTCTTGATATAGCTCTTTATGAAGCATTGTTTTAGTGCTGAACTAGAAAGGATCTTCTGAGATCTAAGGGTGCTCAACTACTGCTGATGAATGAAGGCTTTGAATGTAGAGCCAACCAACTAGGTAAAAAGAATAATAGAAAAGAGATTAAAGGCTTGGACTTGTAAAAGTAGAGAGTTCAAGTATGCAAGACTGGGATTAGCCAGATCTGTACCTCTCCTTTATATATGCTATAGAAGTGTACACAGACCATATACAATATACTGGCCCTAAACTATAGTACAGTAAGCCAGCCAATGGCAGAAAAGGAGCAGGAATCTAGAAATACATAAGAATAGCATAAGGCAAATGATATCAAGATCTAGACCAGTCTAGACTTGTGACAAGGTAAAGTTGTAAAATGTAAAGAGGTGAAAATGTGAAATGATCATGTAATGTGACAATGTGAAGAGTGGCAAGGGTAAAGAGAAAAAAAAGGAAAAGGAATAAAAATTATAACACTTTAACTATAAAAGCATGACTACTAATCCATTTTTGACCCATCTTTTCTTGAAACTCACATATTATCTTAGCTGCTAAAACTTCTGGTCTTGAAAACTCTGCTTCAAGTGCTGATATCTTATTAAATACTCTCAATAAAAATGAGGGAAATTGCTTTTTGTAATAGCTACCACTTAAACTCAGCTATAATATCTTGTTGTTAAAGGGGAACTTCTTGTCAACCCAATCTGCTGATAATGTACTTGCCCCTATAGACTTCTTCTTGAAGAACTGGGCTAACTTCTTGTCAACTAATGCCTGTAATTGTCTAATAGTTATCTTAACATATATTATCTATAATAATCTGCTACTCCAGTGGATACTTCTTGTATAGACCAGGTTTCAAGTCTTTATCAAGTGACATGTGGTCTTTACATAAGGGCATCTGCTACTGCTAAATAAAGTGATTTATTCTAACCCTAACTCCATTTTAGGGTGCTTTTTCTACTGAATGAGCTTTTGGGTCTAGTGGCTCTAGCTAGGCATGGATAAAGGAAAGGATGGATTATTCATAACTGTAAAGGGATAAACCCCAGCCATGTCTTAGAAAGATAATCTCCAAGAATTACCTATGAAAGCCCAAGACTTAAGTAATGAAAACTAGAAAGCCAGTCCTCTACACTCTTGCCCTTATATATTGTCTAAGGACTACTTGTTAAAATGTATCTCTCAAGTTTGAGTATACTATTAAAACATATACCAAGTTTCTTCCTGAACAAAACCCTTATTGCTAGAAAACAAAAGTCAGGTTCCAGTGTCTTGTTGGTGCATAAACCTAAGGGAAGATTATAACTTCAGAGACTCTGGAGATGTCCAGAGGGGTCCAAAGGGATCCAGAAAGAGTTTTGTTGATCAAACAGGACTCAGCTTTACCTTATATGATATGCCCTTGCACTTTCTGATGTTCTAATTTACATAAATGTCAGAGGTGGAGAAAAAGGCTGTCTCAGCACTCAACAAGAGGGATAGGCAGAATGAGAAGAGTCAAGTCTAGTTATGGAGGTGGGACCTTATGATTCCTTCAAGGATATTGCTTGGTCCCAGAGGTACTCTGGAGTAACTCAGAGGGTTAAAGTGAACCCAAGGGCTCAATTAGAGTAAGAATGATGACAAGAGGGTATTTATGTTGATATTTATACTGAGGTACAAGATACAGGACTACAGTACTTATATCTCAGAGAGGCAAAACTATCTAGAAGTATAGCAAAGTAAGACAGATGCAAACTTAGAAGTGAAGCAGATGTCTAAATATCTAAGAAATGAATGGAGATGTCAGGGAAGACAATGTCCAATCATGTCAGACCAAAACTGAAGGGTAACAGGATGAAATGAGAGAAAACAGAAACAGAAACAGAATGGAAATAGTAACAATAACTGAAAGTGGGAATAATAATGGAGTTATACTGGAGTGGTCCAGAGAAGACAAAGTAAAACCAAGGTAGTACTTAACTGGAATAGAGATAGGGCTGAAAACAGAATAGGGCAAAGTGGAAGTGGAGGGCCAGGGAAGTGTATACTGATAGAGGGGTGGGAAGTGTATATGCATAGCTGGGGTGAAATAGAATGGTGATGAAGGGCCAGAGTTGCCTGAAGGGAAGTAAGAGGGCTAGATTGGCTTACTGGGTGCAGGAACCAGTCATAAACCAGGTTGGAATTGGATTAGAATGGGGTTAGAGGTATGGAATCTGACACTACTGCTAACTAATACATGTGCTACTAATCAGGGAATGCCTCAAACCCTGGGCATAAATATATAAGGGGATTGCATGGAGTGGAGATAAAGAAGTATGGCAGAAGGCCATGCAGATGTAGGAGAATGGAAGAGAAGAAGAGGAATAAAAGTGCAGGGTCAGAAATGTCTGCACTATAAGAATGGTAATCTCTGCCACAGATAAGATTCCATTTTAGATTTGCCACAGATGTATCTAGAGTCAAGATTCAGATTCAGATCCAGATTTAAAATAAAAACCATGAAGATAGGGAAGAAGGGCAAACCTAGGAAAGATCCCAGAAAGATCCATGTCAGATAACTAATAATCACATAATCACTGCTGGGAAAGAAATAATAAATACTCTTAATAGAATGGAATCACAGACTAGGGTTAAGCTGAAAAAGAGGTTTCTTGTGCATGATCACATGATGTCACATGACCCATTCTGGTGCTGCAGTGTTACTTTATAACAAGAAATGGTTTTTTCTTCTTTATCATAGCTTTTAAAAAAGCTTTCTTATGGGTATTCCTGACTGTTTGTGGGCAGACAGGAGTGCCAACAATAGAATTGATGAAATGAGTGGCCTGAACTGCATTACTGGTCTTTCCAGTAAGAATTTGTTGAACAATAGCATGCTTATTGATAGAAGAAAGTTTTGAAAAACAACCACCATAATGATTTTCCTTCTCTGGTTGGAATTCATGAAGGACTCTAGCCACATTAGACTTCCCTAGATCAGTCTGAGATGCAATTTTCCTACAGGAAAGATCAAGAGAGGCAAGAAAGATGATATTATCTCTTTAAGCAGCAAAAAGATATTTTATAATGAAAATAAGGGAATTTATTTGTAATGGTAGGGTTTATATATGCTGCAGGCTAATTAGTGACATAATAGTGACATAATATATTACTTATCTAAGATATATAATTATCTTACAGCACTTCAGGGTTCAATATATGTAATGGGAATTCAAAGTCAAAAAACTGTCCCAATGAGTTGTCATTTTGATATGGTTGCCATGTTACCAAAACATAACCAAATGCTTTGATCATTGGACCAATAGAAGTCAAGAGCAAGTACTGCATTTCATATATTTATGGTCTAGTATAATAATTAGTAGTTATTGATAGCCATTGCATTTAGTGCAAAAAATGCAAAAATTTGTTATAATGCACTTTTTTTATTTTTTCCATTTTTGGCATTTTCTTCTCATCACTGTAGCTCTTCACAATATCACATTACATGATATATCACCTCTTCACATTTTCATCTCTTTACCATTTCACTTCTTCACATGTCACAAGTCTAGAGCAATCTAGACTCTGATGTCATGCCTCATTGTTTCTTGCTGTATTTCTAAATCCCCACTCTCTTTTTGCTATTGGTTTGCTTACTGTACATTATTTAGGGCCAGCACCATTTACATGGTCTGTGCACATACTGTAACAATATATAAGGAGGTCAGCTCAAGCCTGGGTTTTCCCAGTCTTGCACACTTAAATCTTTCAATTTTACAAGTCTCTTGGCTCTTATCTTTTTATACTTCTCATTTGCCTAGTTCTGGTACCTCTACATTCAAAGGTACTATTTAGGATCAGTCAGCACACATCAAGGCTAGGTATTAGGATTAGAACAACATATCAGCAGCTGCATTTCAATATTGGAACAGTTTTTTGAGCCACTATATAATAAAAGTACTTGTACAATGAAAATAATGCTACTTCTTTTGTTATGCTTGACCTGGGTAGGGGCAAGTGTAGCCCTTTGAAGATATGCAGAGTGGACAAGTTTTAAGGCATTTTATGGGGTGGGGACTGAGGAGGACTAAGACATGTCTGCTCTTGCTAGATATAGAATTAGATTGCTCTATGAAATGCTAGAGTTGGGGGTAATTATAATGTGTGGATTTGATACCATGATAAGAACAAGGATTAGACTGAATATCAATAGAAGTAGATAGTATTACTAGTGCACAGATACATGTGTATCAGGTCTAGCAAGAGTACAAAGATGAGAGAAGGGGAATGAAAGGGAGAAGTAGCATGAGGAGAGTAAGTATGAAGCACTACTTCTTATACTATAGCAAAGACCATTGTTGGCCAGAAGGAGAAAAAAGATTTACATATGATTAGTAAGAAAAGGGGCATGCTAAATGAGCATGACAAATAAGAATCATAATCTACAACAAATAGGCTAATGAAGTGCATCAGGAATATAAAATGATAAAGATGAAACATAGTTTATAAGATTGCAATGAAGATTGCAAATAGACTATTTAAAAAGAATAAAACAGTTACCATATTGCAAATATGTGAAACATGAAAGAATTTGCAATATCTGAAGGGTAAAGGGTAACTATAAAAGGCATAGAGTTCAAGGAAAGGTGTAAATTATCACAGTTAGACAATAAAAATCCAGGAAGAAAGAAAGATAGGGAAATATCCAAGCATAAGTTAGTAATAGGACAACTGGGAAAGTTACAAAAACAGGTGATCCCAGAACAGTGACAATGGAAAGGGAGTTAAATCAATATCATATCATATAACTCAGATTCAATTCCAATCCAACTTACATCCAGTTATTGTGCCCAGTGCTTATTGCTACACTTACCCAATTATCAGTATAGGTCCTTCCAACCCTCTGCTATCACTCCATACCTCTCCACTATTACTCTATATTACTCTAGCTATACTTATGTTTCTTTTGCCCAGTTATCAGTATAGGCTTCTCCAGCCCTCTCTTCCCTTTCTGCCCTAATTCTGACTCTAGCTCTATTTCTATTCATAGTTACATAGTACCTTACCTTCTCTGAGTAACTCTGTTATGAATGACAAGTTCAGATATACAAGAGTTACATGCTCATCATGTAATTATGAGATTCCTATGCCATATTAAGCATAATCCTAGGCTATGGTTAGTCTTATCAGAGTATTCCTTGACTAAAGGGTTAGCACAGGATTAGTCAGCAAGATGTTAGATAATGGTATCTCCCAATCTAATCTAAATGACATCTAATCTTGAATCTTAGATCTGAATCTAGATTAATAAATCTGATCTGTGGCAGAAATCCAGATGAAATCTCCTTAGCCTTAAGGCTAAGATACTATCTTTATATCCATTAACTCTAAAATCTTTTCTTCTATTCTATTACTTCTCTTTCATTCCATTTCTTGATATGCATGGCATATTTGTTATATACTTTGCTCTTATCCTATGCTCTACTTCCATATTAATATTTATTCCTGGTAGACTTGGTGGTCTATGCACCACCCTAGATAGTATAAATAGGCTGCTCATGTAGCTCTTAGCTCCCCAGCTTTGAGCACTTGTTTGTTTAAATATCTAGTTATCTCAATAAGCACTTTAGTGTTCTTTTTCACTTCTTAGGCCTAGCTACCCTGAGTACTCCCTCTTTCTCAGTCCTATACCTTATCTAGGGTTAGGCATCTATTTCTTATCCATTCACTTTTATTCAAATCCAATTTTGACTCCAGCACAATCCCTAGGCAGTCTGGGTTAGAGTTAGATATATAGCATCTGCAAGCTAGTTCATAACACTTGCTTAAAGCTACTTTACTTGGGCTTGTGCATTAAGTTGCATCTCAAATGAGTTCAGGCCTACAAGGCTAGAGCAGTACAGACAAGCACTTTACATTCACTTTTCTTACCATCAATTCAGTGCTGATTTGATATCTTGACCAAAGGCTTAGCTGCATACTAGAGGTCATATTGGTAGTAGAAGAAGAGTTCAAACCATACTTTGTACTTCAATCAGACAATTCACAAGGCCCTGTCAGAAGGCTTTGGTGCAGACTAGAAGACAGAGGCTAGAAGAACAAATACTATTAATCTGTTATTAGAGAAATTTATATTCAGAGTCAGAGTCAACAAGTATGCAGACTTCTTCATTCAGTGCAACAGTTCCCCTCCCTTCATACCCTCAGAATACCCTTCCCTATGTCAAGATAGGTGGAAAGATTAGTCATAAAGAGGAAATGAATAAGATAGAAGTTAGATTGCCAAAAAGAAGTTCTTCTGCAGTAGCAGTCATGGTACCTGCTATATCAAAGCTCTTGTCAGCAGTTAATGTATCTGCTTCATTAAAAGCTATTCAGAGTCAAGGAGCAGTTCCAGGACCTGCTATATCAAAACCTATGAGAAGAGCAGTAGCCCCCTGCATTGTCAAAGGGTTTAGAGTCTGGTTTTTTAGGATTAAAGGTTCTTATTTGCAAGGTCTGCAAGAGTATTGGACACTATCCAGTCAACTGCCCATGTTGTTTCAACAGCAGTACCAATAGACATATTGCCAAGGATTGTTCAAAGAATATTAGATATTATGCATGTGAAGCAATAGATTACAGAGGTAATATCTGCAAGTAATGCCCAGCAAAAATCAGAGTTCAAAATAAGGAATCAAAAGCAAGAGTGAGACCTGAGGTCAAGGCCAAGACTTCAAGATTTCTAGTTTCTTTAGGTAATGACTTGAGAAAGAAGGTGTTAAAAGATGCTGCAAGGAAATCAGTTGATGAACCAAAACAAGAAAAGCAAGTTTTATTCATGTCAGATATAAAACCAGCTGATGAAGCAGTCAAGGAAAATATAATGGAAAATCTTCTGGAGTCCCTGATCAAGACAAAAAAGGAAGTAAAGGATCTTCATACCTAAGTTACAAGGCTAGAGATGTTGATGGCTACACAAGATTCATTATCAAGTTTAGACAAACAGAGAAATTCAAAGACAAAAGTGTTGAACTCAGCTCCATAAGTAGAAAAGGATTGCAAGGAAGTTCACAAGAATAAGTCAAGTATGAGCTCAAAGAAGAAAGCAGAGAAGAAAGCAAAAAATCTAGTAAAAAGTATGGAAAATTGAAAAAAATCTCAGTAGCTGATTCAAAGTGAGTAGAAACTGAGCAAGAAAAGATAAAACTGGAAAGTTCACAAACTACCACTTCAGAGTCACAGATAAAAGGTTTACTTGTGCTTAGGCATATGGATTGAGTAAAAGCAGATAATGATTTTAAATTGTTTATTTCTCAGAGTTTCTTAGAATCTGAAACTGTTTCCCAAAAAGTTATTACAATGTACAAAGCTAAAGGCAAAGGAAAGCAAGTGCAAGTGAAGATTTCTAAAGATCTAGAGCCCCTTAGTCTGGATATTCAGTTTGATCTGCAATTACCAAAACAAAGGTTTATGAAGCTTTTGAAATTGCCCAAGAGTTTTTTTTCAGAGTTGCCTGTTGCTAAGTCATGGGATGATAAAACTCAGGATAAGGTTCTTCAATCAAAGAAGATCTAGATCATCTCTACAGTCCTTTTGATTATAATTCACTATGAAATCAGAAAGAAATTGAAGATTATTTCAACTGGTTTATTCAAATAACAAAGTATCTGTTATAAATAACAAGTTTGGATGCACAAGAGTCATGTGCTCATCACATGATCATGAGACTCCTATGCCAGATTGAGTTAAACTCTAGGCTATGGTTAGTTCTATCAGAGTATTTCTTAACTAAAGAGTTAGCACAGGATTAGTTAGCAAGATCTCAGATAATGGTTATCTCCTGATTATATCTAGATGACATCTGATCTTGGATCTGATTGTGGCAGAGATTGAGATGGGATCTCCTCAGCCTCAAGGCCAAGGTACTATACTCATATTCATTGACCCTGAAGTTTTCCCTTCCATACTTAGACTTCTCTTCCATTCCAAACCCTTGATATGCATGGCTTGTTAGTTATATCCTTTACCCTTGCCCTATGCCCAATTATCTTTTTAGTATTTATCCCTAGTATGCTTGGTGGTCTGTGTACCATCCTAGATAGTATAAATAGACCAACCATGTAGCTTTAAGCTCCCTAGCTTTAAGCACTTGTTTGTTTAGACATCTAGTTATTTTAATAAGCATTCAGTGTTCTCTTTTTGCTTCTCTGGCCTAGCTACCCAGAGTATTTCCCTCTTTAAGTCCTACACCTCATTTATGGTTAGGCATTTACCATCTTATCTTTATTCTCCTATTGAAACTAGCATTGACACCAGCATAACTCCAAGGCATATTAGATTAGAGTTAGAAGCTCATCTGCATAGAGTATCTATTGCCACCATAACAGTATTAGTCTTTAATAGAAGTTTCAGAGAACAAACTAGGAAGTTCTAAGACTACTCAGAACCTAGACATGTCATTAAACTATTTGCAATCTTCTCCAAAGGTGCAATGGTGTTGCTACTCTTCTTTCCACAATCCATCTATGTTAGAAACAATTCAAGAGGAAGATGAAGACATGGTGATTCTATCCCCAATATTGCCAACATCAGAGTTTGTGAAACACAATCCATTCTTTGAAGAAGACAAGAAACAGATTTTAGCTGAACAACAAGAAATGCAAGAACACTTGGAGTTCATGGCAAAAATATAAGGATAGTGTACTCCATCTGAGAAAAGTGTTTCATTAAGGAATTCAGCCAATTGAGATCTTTCTCCAACCATAAAGCAGTCAATAAGAGAGCAATATTTGGTTGAAGAAGTTAGAGTTAGATTGTTGGACTCTCAGGCAATGTCACCTATCTTATCAGTAATATCTGAAGAAGAAATCTTTACCTCTAGGATATTAGATGCAATTTAACTTGCCCAGCAAGTTGTGGAATGGCAAGAATCAGTTAAGTCATTTTCTGAAGACAATAACACTGGTTTAATTTCAGAAATATCACAATCTGGAGATAAGCAAGGAGTTGCTATCCCTAAAGAAGGGATAGAGTATTCTTTGAAGCCAAGTAGAGTTTCACTGCCAGACTCTCCTGTTAAAGACAAATTGATAGTTTTGCTGGTAGAATCTTCAAAGATTCCCCTTTCAGATAGTCTGCCTCCCTTACTCCCAACACTCTTATTCAGTGACAAGATTTCTGAGTTGAAAAGTCAGGTCAATAAGGCAGATCACAACCTACTTTGGATTATCCTTTGAGTTCACTGTCTGGAGCACAGAGTTTCTCTCCTTTATAATGCTTTTCAGTGTCCAAAATACATTGATTACCTTTTCTTCTTTAGCAAGTATTGGTGATTTATTTTCAGAGCTTTTTGCAAGGTTATTTCAAGAAGAAGATTTGGTGATTTCATCAAAAAATAGTGCAATTTTTTCTAATAGGTTTCTTTACCTCTCCTTACTCTTTTGTCAATTGAGTTTTATTGGAATGTATCATATCCCATACCTTCAACACAATTCTGACACAATTCCAACCCAATTCCAACCTGGCTTATAACTGGTCCTTGTACTTATCCATTCCACCCCAGTTATATGTGTATGCTTTCCACTTTTCCATTGATATATGCTTCCCCAGCCCTCTACTTCCACTCCACCCTATTCTATTTTCAGTTCTATCCCTGTTCCAGTTAAGTACTACCTTAGTTTCACTTCATCTTCTCTGGAATACTCCAATATAACTCCATTACTAGTCCCACTTTCAGTTACTGTCACTATTTTCATTTCTGTTCCTGTTCCTTTTCTCCCCTTGCTTTATCCTGTCACCTCTCAGTTTTAGTCTGACATGATTGGACATTGTTTTCCCTAACATTTCCATTTGTTTCTTAGATATTTAGACATCTGCTTTGCTTCTGAGTTTACACCTGTCTCACTTCACTACACTCCTAAATAGTTCTGCCTCTCTGAGGTATAAGTACTGTAGTCCTGTATCTTATACCTTAGTATGAATATCAACATAAACACCCCCTTGTTATTATTCTTACTCTTCCTGAGCCCTTAGGCTTACTCTGATCCTCTGGGTTACTCCAGAGTACCTCTGGGGCCAAGCAATACTCTTGAAGGAATTATAAGGTTCCACTCCCATGACTAGGCTTGACTCTCCTCATTTTGCCTGTCCCTCTTGTTGAGCATTGAGAACACTCTCTTTCCAACCTCTAACACCATTGTAAATCAGAACACCAGAAAGTACAAGGGTATACCACATAAGATAAAGCTAAGTCCTGTCCAATCAACAAAACCCTTTCCAAATCCCCCCAGAAATCTCTGGACATCCCTGGAGTTTCTGGAGTACAACCTTCCCTTAGGTTCATGCACCACTAAGGCACTAGAACCTGACCTTTGCCCTCTAGCCATAAGGATTTCATTCAGGAAGAAGATTGGTATATGTTTTAACAGAATGACAAAACCTGAAGAGGAGATAATAGGAGTGGAGACATAGTTGGAACTATAAGGAATAATGATAAAGGAACTGAGTCAATTCCAGGAAATAATTTTTGCAACAATTTTTCATTTAGAGCTATCCATTTTTTTTCTTTTCATTAGAGCTTTGAGTTATTTATTTACACAGGACAAGCCAGAACCAATGATGGGTTGGTGTTTACACCTAGTCAAGAAGCTTAGGCAATCTGGAGTTTTGCCCTTAAAGAGGAAATAGTATTATAAACAACAAGTTCAGATGCACAAAAGTCCATATGCTCATTATGTAATTGTGAGACTTCTATGCCATATTGAGCATAACTCTAGGCTATGGTTAGTCTTATCAGAGTATTCCTTGACTAAAGGGTTAGCATGGGATTAGTCAGCAAGATGTTAGATAATGGTATCTCCCAATCTAATCTAAATGACATCTAATCTTGAATCTTAGATCTGGATCTAGATTAATAAATCTGATCTATGGCAGAAATCCAGATGAAATCTCCTTAGCCTTAAGGCTAAGGTACTATCTTTATATCCATTGACCCTAAAGTCTTTTCTTCTATTCTATTACTTCTCTTTCATTCCATCCCTTGATATATATGACATATTTGTCATACTCTTTGCCCTTACCCTATACTCTACTTCCATATTAATATTTATCCCTGGTAGACTTGGTGGTCTATGCACCACCCTAGATAGTATAAATAGGCTGCTTATATAACTCTTAGCTCCCCAGCTTTGAGTACTTGTTTGTTTAAATATCTAGTTATCTCAATAAGCACCTTAGTGTTCTTTTTCACTTCTTAGGCCTAGCTACCCTGAGTACTCCCTCTTTCTCAGTCCTATACCTTATCTAGGGTTAGGCATCTATTTCTTATCCATTCACTATTATTCAAATTCAACTTTGACTCCAGCACAACCCCTAGGCAGTCCAGGTTAGAGTTAGATGTATAGCATATACAAGCTAGTCCATAACAGACTTCATCACAACTTTGTACCTCATTCCACCCTTAGTTACTATTACTATTTCTTTTCTCCTTATCTCTTCTTGTCATCATTCAGTTTTAGCCTAACATTATTTGACATTATCTTCTCTGACATCTCCATTTGTATCTAGGTTGCATTAGCACCTGTCTTTGCTTCTAAGACAACTCCTTTTACAGCTTCTTTCCTTCTTTAGATAATCTGCTCCCCTAAAATATAAGTATAGTAGTTCTATATCCTGTATCTTAGTTCAAATATCAACAGAAACTCCCCTTCTATTGTCATTCTCACATTAGAGCCCTTGTGACTTACCTTTAATTCTCCAGAATTTCTGGAATCTCCAGGGTTGATTCAGATGGCTCAATCCTAACTCAAGAATCAAGTGCTAAAATGTTCCTTTACCTTGATTTCACTCTGACCAAGCCTTCTGGCTTACTTCTAATTCTCTAGACAACTTTAGAGATTATAATAGGCCCTGATGGCCCTTCTAGTCAAGTTTTAATGACTTTCTCCTCTATAACTGGACTTGATGCTCCTTGTCTTGCCTGTTTCTCTTCTTGAGCCTTAAAATGGCTCTTCTCTGTATCTCTGACCCCTTTATAAATTGGAACACCAGACTATGCAAGGGTACACCACATAAGGTGAAGCCAAGTCCTGTTTAACCCTCTGGAATCTCCAGAGTCATCCAAAGATTGCTGGAGTCCACTGTAGGAAATCCTACATCATAAATGGTTTTAACAGTCAAGCACTTTGAGGCAATGAGATTTGTTGAAATTGGACAGAGTATTGGGGACAGAGTAGAGGTGCTTAATGGATCAAATAGCCTATTTGAGGGCAAAACTGAGGACACAAGTACCATGGCACTGCGGATAATAAGGTCACAATCACCAGGAAAAAAAGGGAGGATAGTAAATTGAGATTGGAGTTAGCTGGAACCAGAAAGATTCAGAGCTGTGAGATATGTATGGGATACTGGCATGTTTTATTTAGTGACTGGACAAGGTACTGCTTAATATCCATAGCCAACAAACCATTATAATTGGGTCAGAGGTGTCCATGATCAGTAAATATAAACCATCCAATAGAGGTAATGCTGAGCATTGTCAGAGTGATCCTTCAGTGAGAGAAGATAGGGGTTTTATAGCTTGAGCAGGAATAGTGACAAAATAAGGTAAAGTTAAAGTGCAACTGGAGTGATTACAGAAAAGTGGAAATAATTGAAGTATGAGGTAGGGTTGCTTGCTCAAAACCTGTTCAGAACAAGGGTTTACTAAGCAGCCTAAGTGGCTAGAGATCCACAAGGTGAAAGATAGGGATTAGAGTGAGCAGATATAATCAAGGCTAGCAATAGTAACTTCTTTAAAGATTGGAGCCAATTCCAAATTGATGGAGTTGCCCAGGAGTAAGGTCAGAAAAGAGAGGTAGACTCAATGCTAGCTTGGTTGTGCCATAATTGTTGAAAGAACATAAAAAATAGTGGTAGAAGTGCTTTGATTGTAATGGGCAGAGTCTAAACAGCCTAGGTAGGGCATATTGGAGATAATCCAGAGTAACATGGAGTATTTTCCAAGTTGGCTAAGGGGTCATCAAGGAAGAAGTAGCTCTAAGCAGTTTGATTCTAGAAATTATGGTCCAAATAGCAGAATTGGATAGATCAGGGGAAAAGCCTAGTTGGGCCATAGTAATAAATAAAGGGTTTAAAATAACTCCAGAAACCCAGAGTTCTTCTGGTTAGAAGGGTCAGAGCCAGGTAAGTATTATAAGAGTCTGAAGTAGATGAAGAAAAAACTTGACCTAATATAAAAGTACTTCTAATGACCATAAGTATTATAATGTTGGACTTTGTACAACTTGTCTAAATGCAAATGGTGTTGATATGGCCTTAAGGGGATATATGTTATAAACATTGTGATGTACTCCAGGGGTACTCCAGATAACTCCGGAGTGGACAGGGCTTGGCTTCACCTTATGTGGTGCACTCTTATGCTGGTACTAAATGCCCCAATTTATGGAGTGGTCAGAGACTATCAGAGGTTCAGGATAGGCCATAGGGCTTTTCCCAACAAGAGGTACAATGTCAAGTTATGGAGTAAGTCAAGGGACTTAGGATAGGGTACAACATCAAGTTGTGAGGCAGGAGGGATCTGAGGAAATCATAATGTCATGTTATGGTTGATATTCAAACTAAAGTACAAGATACAGAGCTACAGTACTTATACCTCAGAAAGGCAGATTATCTAAGAAGGGAACAGAGATATAAAAGAAGTTGTCTCATAAGTGAAGCAGATGCCAATGCATCCTGGATATGAATGGAGATATTAGAGGAGACAATGTCAAATAATGTCAAACTGAAACTAAATGATGACAGGGAGAAGCATGGCACAAAGAAATAGGAACAGGAAGTGAGGTTGGAGAAACTACAGAGTTGTATTGGAATGGTACAGAGTTAGCATAGGTAAAGTTATAATCAATTATTAAATAGGAAAAGATGGAGGTAAAGGGAACTAGGAAACATGCAGCTTAAAGCATGAAAACAACCAGAGTTGCACCAGAGACATAGCAGAGTTGACCTGTTGGCACAGAATGTAACAATATGTCAGTATCATTGTCAGATTTAAATTAAATAAAAAGAGAGCATAGGACTCAGAATAGCAAGGTCTAAGGAGCCATAGTACTAGTCACCAGAGAAATAGCCTATATTGCAAGGCACAACCTAGGAGATATGATATACAAGATAACAAGTGGTTAAGGCTGGGAAGTCTTAACTATTATAATTTTTATTTCATTTT